>CAJVQA010001780.1:0-24123 GCA_910591915.1 Cetraspora pellucida
GTTTTTCATAGATAAAATATATACGATGTTATACTATGTAATATACCTATATATAAATTTCAATAAAGAAAACTGAGACAAGACCTCGCTTTTAAAAAAAAAAAAAAAAAAAAAAAAAAAAACTTACCATTTTTTAATAATATTATTTAAAAAGTTAGTGCAACTAATACTAAATGTATTTTTAATATACTAACAATTCTTTAAAACATTAGTATACAATAAATTAAAGGCTGGCTAACTAAAATATGGTTTTCTCAACTCTCAACTAATATCTTAATTAATCATTATTATAAAACACAAAACTATACTTTACTCTTTTACCTTTCTCAACTTGCTTTAAATAATATCTTCTCTACAATTAATTCACAAATCTCTCTTTATTTTTTATTAATACCAAAAAACTCTCATACTATTTATGATATCCTTTCTTTTAACCCACCTATTACTACTATTAATAGTTTTAGAAACAACAAAATTATCTTTTTAGAACAAATTACAATTGCAGATAACAAAAATATTCTTTTATGAAATAATATATATTTATGTACAAATAAATCAACTAAAGGTCATCAACCACAATAGTTTACCCAAATTCTACAACTAAACTAATCTAATTCTATCAACCTAACTTGGCCTATTCTAAATCTACCTTTTATAAATCTCTTTCTTAACACAACCAAATTAATATCATCATACTTATCTTTAAATTCTTTCTCCTTTTATTAACTTTATTATACAAATAATCAACTATTCTATATCTCTTATCAAACCACTCTTTAACAACTTTCTTTCTTCAAAATCTCACTATCTATCTTAGGTCTCTTACAGCTTCTTTTAACTTCTAATTACCCTACACCAAACTACTATTTCTTCTATTTATCTTATAATCTAACCAACAAATCAAATAACCAAACAATTATTCAAATTGATTTTAGAGAAATCTTAGCTTTAATCAATATATATAATTCTATTTCTTCTTAATCATTTTCTTTATTACAACTACAAATAATCTTATCATCCTATAATGCTTAACTTATCTAACAACTTATCTATTTATCAATATATTAAAAACAATTAACTGATTTTAACTACCTTATTTTTCAACTTGATACAAATAAACTACATTTTTATACTGATAGATCAATTAAAAATCTTCAACTTCAAATATAAAATTTGGTATAGGATAGATTTGCAAATATGATATAGCAATAAAATTTAATGCAGTTATACAATTTTATTTTAACTCAACTTATACTGAACTTAAAGTAATTCTTTATCTTTTATTTGCAGCTTCATCTAATACTTCTTTAAATATCTATATCAATAACACAACTGCCATTAAAAATCTCGAACAACCTATCATTTCCAAACCTATACAAACTAAAAACTGAGATATTATCTACTATATTAATTATTTTAAACATCTCAAAAACATTACTACCACTTTTTATAAAGTCAAATTACATTCTACAGACTTATTTTACAACCAAGCAGATTTATTTGCTAAACAAGAAACTTTAAAATCTATTATTAAGCTTAATATTTCAAAATTCAATATTCCAAATTACTTCTTATGAAACATCTTCTAATTTTTTTTAAAATTTTACACCTTTATTAAAAATATTATAACTATTTAAGAAATTGCCAAATAGTCAAATTTAAAATTCTTTTAAAATATTACCAATATTATATAATTTTTTCTATTTAAAATTATCTTTTCTCTTGAAGATAACTCACAAAAATACTTTTTTTATATTAAAATTCTCACCAATAACTTACCAACTATGCAAAACCTTAATATTCACTATCCTTACCTTTATACTACACCTTATTGTTTCTATTGCACAAATATTAAAGATACTTTTCACTTGTTTTTATGCTCTAGCAATACTACAAATATTCTACAATCACTTGAAAACATTATACATGACACTCTTCAATCACTTCAAATTACTAATACAATCTTAACAATTTTATTAAATATTCTTCTAAATTTTATACTTCACTTCTCAAATTCTCAATGCAAATATATTTTATATACTATTACTAAAACTTATTCTACTACTATATATGAGAACATCAAAACACTTTTCAATAAACAAACAAATACTTTCTTACTTTACTTTTCAAACAATTTATTTAACTAGTATTATCAAAACCTTTGGTCTATCTGTAATATATATCAACACCAATAGAAAAACTCTTACAACATCATATCAAAATCCAAATATACCAAAAACAGTTTACCAACTCTACTCAATTCTTTAAACCATACTAAAACTCTTTCTTAATCGATAAATACCAAATCTTTAATCACAAAATGGCTTTTACAGAAATACTCACTAACAACTTGCATAATTTAATGTTTAGACAATTACTTGAAGGTTTCCTTCAATCTATTCTAGCTAGAACCTAATTTGAAATAATTAGCTATAGTGCAACATAGGAAATAAAAGATGTAATATTACATTAGGTGTCTAATTATAGCACAAATATAGTTTAGAAATTTTTAAATTTAGAACTTATATTTCTATATATAATAAAATTTCTACTTAAGTATTATTTAATAATAATAATAATAAAAGACTAGGGGCATAGTCTTATCTTAACACTGAAAAAAAAATCATGAAAAAAATTATAAAACAAATAAGTTAATATATGATAATAGTAAAATTATTGTTATATATTTTATATATTGAAATTGAATTAATAATAAACTAAAAAAAAAGTTTTGTAACTTAAAGTATTTGGTAAGTTGTTAATTTTCAAATAATAAATCTAATATTTAAAATATTATATTTGTGTGATAGTAACTGTTTCTTACTAATTAGTTAAATTTATATATTTGTAATCTTAAATATATCAAGTTAGGTTTTTTCTAATATTAAGAGCTTAAGGCATTTATAAGAAGTATAATATTATATATATATAGAAGAATATTAATAACTAGTGTTGTATAAGACTTTAATATAAATTTATAATAAAATCATTAAGTACAAAAAACTAAGAAATCAAAGAAATAAAAGCTTATTTAAAATTTTCAAGTAAAAAGATAATATAAACTTTTAATAATACTATTAGATTAATAAATATTCTTCAAAGAATTTTTTAAAAATTAAATAACAAAATATATAAAAGAGCATATAATTAACCAAATTTTTGAATTTTGTTAGAGAAAAAAAATACTAAGTATATTATAATTATTATTATTACACAACTAATTCTTATAATTTTTAAACCCAGTTTATTAATATACAAACTTCAACAAATAATCAATTATAATGCTAATTTAATTTTTATATAAATAACTATATTATAAATTTGAATACTTCACAATGCTTTGTAAACATCAGATAAACTTAAATTTCTAATAACTCTATATATACATTTCATGTTTAAATAAAACATTGATCCTGTTCATTTAAAACTAAACTTACTGCTATTTTATTAACTCTCATTACTGTTCTTAGAAACAGTACTATAAACATATATACAGACTTTCAATCTGTAATTTCTAAATATCGAAATTTTTTAAATTCTTTTACAACTTTATTATATACACACATACCTTATTTCTTACTATAAAAAAATACACTTACTAATTTTATTACTATTTAGTTGTCGTGTTATGTGATGTCAGAGTTCTAATATTCAAGCTTCGCTTTTGATTAGTAACATACATTACCTACATCACGCAATATGACAACTAAGTTTTGGTGACTTTTAAAATTTTGACCTTCGGGATTTTTACTTTCGAGATTTTGACTTTCGGATTTTGGCGTAGACCCCATAAAAGGATATACAAAATAATTTAATTTTAAAAAAATAAAATAATTGGTTTATTAAAATTTTTAATTTTTAATACGTATATACGTATAATATTGGTTTCTCTTTTTACTAAAATAGTTAACTTTGATCTTTTCAATAAAAATGCTTAACGAATTGATTTATACTAATAAGATTAGATTTAGTATTTTAAAATTTGATTAAAATTAGTGTGACTAAGAAACATGCATTTTAACTTGTTAATTTTAATGCAGGTGCACAAAACGTAAACCCCAAAATATAGAAATTCTTTATAAAGTTAATTTAATCTATTTTAAGGGTTGAAAAACAACTTTTGTTAAACCCCAAAATATAGAAATTCTTTATAAAAGTTAATTTAATCTATTTTAAGGGTTGAAAAACAACTTTTGTTAAACCCCATTTTAGTAAAAAATCACACAGCTCATTATTTCGAACAAGGAGGTCGTCTAAAGCCAGGTAGCTTTTAAATTGATTACTAACAAATTTGTAAAGTAAAATCACGGGGCACATATAAATTACTACCTGGTTTGAACAAGTTATTTGAGTAAAGTTTCGTTAGATGATGTCATATCATGTGATTCGGCAATTTTTATCAAAGGAATGTATATATAAGGAATAGTCTACTTAACTGACATTTTTTTTCCCGCCATATGCCTATCTTCATTTTGCCAGAACAAAGACTCGAAAAACATGGACCAAATTATTAAAATAGTTAATATAGAAGAAATCGTAAATCAAAAGCTGCACCATTCGAAATTTTTTATTGCATAGGCCAATTAAATGATAAATTTAAAAGTAAGATAACCTTCCATGACGTATGATTTACAATAAGTTTGTGGAAAAAATGCAAAAAAAGTTTAAATATTTAACGCACCCTACCGTTGTTGATCTGATCACCTCGGTATGATCCGTGATTAATGATACAAAGTTATGATGTAAAACATTTTTGGCATAGAGTTACAAACAAAGTCCGATAACCATGGAGTTACTATGAATTATGAATTACAGTTAGGAGTCATATGCGACATATGATATTCTCATTATTAATCAATAATTTGAACATAGCGATCACGTGAAGGAGATCTTCAATGAATGGCCTATAAACTTGTATAAGAATGTTAATATTATTCTTGCAAAGCAAAATTGGCGAACCAAAAGAACGAAATAAAGCATAGCATATAAATGATGGAATTTGTATGGCTTAATTTTAGCCCATTTCAGTATTTAGTATTAGCCTCAATATAAAAAATTAAAAATGGTGAGTATAAGTCGCGAATACAGGTTGATCATAGGGATTTTACTGTCTAATTATAGTAAGACGCGATAACAGTTATAACTATAGATTGTTGTGAATCTATGATAATTGAATCTTGCTCTAACTATTATTCGGTAACATTTTCAATATTATTCAGTATAACTCAATATTATTCGGCGTTTGCAAGTTTCTTGAACTATAAAATTAGAAAATTTCAATGGTAATTAATAAAGGCATTTGCAGATCGTGTTATTTCTCTGCATTAACCTTCTCCTACCCAAACAAAATCCTTTTTTTTTAAAAAGTAACTTTACTATTTATTGTTTCACAGCATTATATGTACACATAATGCCCCATAGTCCTTTCATGCGCGTTGTTTTGTGCCATGTTCTCGCGATCGAATTTGTCAATTGTCATAGCGTGACAGTTAGAAATATTTCACAGTTAATCGGCTGCTTTTTTTTATCACAATAAATTTGATACCAATTCGCTGCCATCATTTTCCCGTTATCAAATTAATCTACTGTTATCTTATCTAATGGCCACGACATATTGATAGACTAATCATATTGAAACTATTTATTTTTAATATGATAAATATGATTCGTTATTGCATATATTCATTACATGTATTCATTAAAGGAAACAATTTGATGTAGAATTTTAAATTATGTACTTTGAATTTTAAATTATGTAATGTTGTATTTCGATATCAGGCTCAGAATTTCCATTTAAACCGAACAAAAAGTTCACACGGATATTTTTTATAAAAAAAATCCGTGTCGTTATCAGTCCTAAAGTGAAATATACTCAAATTATACCATTTCACTGTTTACAAACTGCATGCATTATTATTTTCGAATATAAATAATATTTAACCAATCTCTGCAAGTGTTCAATCTTATTACCCATTTATGAAACAAATTAGTTAAACGCGAGTGATATCAGAATTTAGTGCGCGATAAAGTATAGATAAGTGTAATTAGATCATAATGATTATATCACAATAACAACACGAGACAAAATGCATGCACCTAACGTTTACTTACACAATTAACGCGTGTTACTTTTTTTTTGTTTTAATGAAACAAACCTCCTTGGAAATTATTTAATGTTGCGCGGCGAGTTCCGTAAAACATGCATTGTGTACACTTATGCTTTAAAAGAAACGTAGATTAGTGTAATTCATATGTTTTAATTGAGTAACTTAATGTTCAATTGATATTTATACAACCAATATTAACTTTTAAGAATCGTTCCAGGGTCAATTGAAATTGTTCGTTTATATCACAATTAAAACAACCAATAGTATTATTTAGGCAATTTAGGTAAATGTTTTTGAGTGGTTAAACCCTTACAGACGCCAAAATAATTTAATAAATCGATCATGATCAAATTATAAATTGTTTAATGCCCTAAATAATAAGTTTTTAATCTTTATTTTGATTTAATAATAAGAATCCAAACTAAGTTGTTATAATCATTATCCATGATCTGTAAACGGATCGTTTGCCACCGAAGTTGCATGTAGCATAAAATCGACGGGAAAAATTTTTTTTGCACATGTTCAGAGCCCATTTTACGCCCTGTTTAAGATGTTTCTAAGCCACGCCGAATCTTGATAATTATGTATGCATGTTGTTGATCCTGGTTTTTTGTTTTTATAACGGGTAATTTAGAATTACGTAAATCACTTTGTGAATATGCATGTACATACAAACATATTGTTAATGTTAAATGCGTATGTACTGTACGAATTATTTGCATTCAAACATTTTAGATTACTTGGGAAAATCTTCCGAATTTCATTTTTCCGAAAATACATAATACCGACTAAATCAGCCAGAATTGTGTTAATGTTGACTAGCATTGTGAGGGGAAAATCAGCCTGAATTGTGTTAATGCTGACTAGCATTGTGAGGGGGGAACTCCATGTCTCTATGTTATGGTCTAATCCTGAAAATATCATCAAAATCTTAAATTGTTCATCTAGAATATATTTTGACCTACTGACTCGTCAACAAATATTTGTCCCCGTGTCAAGTACGGATTTCTACACTTGTATGAATTAAACCTTTTATACAATGACGTCACCTAAACATCATTCTACTCTTACCATTTCCGCTTCAATCATGTTTGAATTCTTGAATTTTTTAGCCACAGACATGTTCTACATGGAAATAGCTTAGAAAAATAACCACGCTATATAAAATCAGGTTATTGAAACTTGGCAAGGGAATAATTATAAATTCCCTTCCCTACTTTCTGATATGCTGATAAAATTAATTAATTAATGTTTCTTCTTTAACTATTTAAAAAAAAAATATAATGAATAAAATTATATTATTTCTTATTGTTATTCTGGCATTTGCTAATTTAGTTAAACCATTTTCAAATAATGAATTCGAGAAAGATAAGGAGAATTTGGCAAGCAAAATTATTTTAATTCCAAATTCAATTGCTGTTGAAGAAATTCGTCATTTCATGCCACCACAACAAACTGATGGTTCAGCTCCTGGAAGTACATCAAATCCGACTGCTAATTCTCCAATTCCAACAAATGTTCCTAATCCGAATGCTAACCCAAATCCAAATGCTAATCCTTCCAACCCAAATCCAAATGCTAATCCTTCCAATCCAAATCCAAATGCTAACCCTTCCAATCCAAATGCTAACCCTTCCAATCCTATTGTTGGAACTCCTAATCCGACTGCTGGTACTTCGATTCCTAATCCGACTGCTGGTGCTTCGATTCCTAACCCGACTGCTGGCACTATCTCCCCAACTTCTGCCAACAATTTAAGCCAAACCTCTTTAAATTCACCCAGTTCACTCAGTTCTAGTCATCCCTCTCCACTTGTCGCCCCACCTCCCCTTAGTAACACTGTATCCTTTACTGTCAGTCCTTTTACCATAGGTTTCTCGATGGTCATTGGAATAATTTTACAAAGTTTTCTATGCAGAATTGTATATTGACGATTTTTCATAAAAAAGATATCTTTTTAAGGAAAAAAAATTTTGAACTTTATTTAAATATTTTCGAGATTGATCACTGTAAATATCTAGAGAAATTAATTTCACGATGATATATTTTTTTGTATATTTTTAATTACGTATTTAACCGCTTTTACTTATTTAAATATATCTTAAAAATACTAGTCTAACTAATCCCATAACAATTTAATGTTTTTATTTCATTCAATACATTTATTAAATAATCTATTTGAAATGTCAATACTATAAAACTTAGTTTTCAACTAAAAGATGTTAAAGGTATATAATACTCTAAAAGTTTTATTTCTATGAAATAAATTATCGTAAACTGCAAATCCACTTATGATATACACCCCAGAAGATTTGGAGGTGTATAACTTTTGAGAATACCAGGGGTGTACAACTATGAGGATTGGCAAAGCTGAGCATAAAAAAATACAAACACAAATCTAGTAATTGTAAATTCCCGATACATTAGTCATCAATTTACGGTCTGTATTTAAAAAAAAAGCGGAGATTCTAATTAAAGTAAATAAATGACAAAATATTTTGTAACAATAATAAATTAATAAATTCATCTTGCAAATCTAGAAATGGTAAACATAGTTAGGCAATGTAATCGTTTATGTAATCAATGCCTAAGATGTTATCTTACCTATTCTTTACTTACCGTATTGTTACTATATTATTATTACGACGATTCACAGGTGCAGTCTGAAAAAAAACAATTCCTGTGCCTTAAGATCTGCTTATCAGACTGAACTTTGAAAACACCACAATTCTTTATTTATTATTGTTAAATATTACGTAAAAACATTGATTGTAATGCTAAAGTTAGGTAATCGTTTAGCACTGCCTGTTCATATAAATGTCCCTCATATGGTATCTGAAAGTCCGCGGCTGGTTTTAAAATAGATTGGCGCATCATTTCCAAAAGAAAATATTGACGTAAATCACCTTGTTATAAATGGATTTTTAATTCCTAATATGGTATTTTCTTTTTTTTATAAAAAGTACATTCGTATGGCTATGTAGTTACTGACCTGCCAATTTTGATTTTTTTTTTTTCGGGTTTCTTTATTATTTATGCTAAAGAATTTGAATTTTTACATATAGAGTTCCAATAATAATATTCCTAATATGG
Source organism: Cetraspora pellucida (assembly GCA_910591915.1). Taxonomy (NCBI): domain Eukaryota; kingdom Fungi; phylum Glomeromycota; class Glomeromycetes; order Diversisporales; family Gigasporaceae; genus Cetraspora; species Cetraspora pellucida. The sequence continues at coordinate 9,201 of CAJVQA010001780.1, forward strand.
TATTTTCTTTTTTTATAAAGTACATTCGTATGGCTATGTTGTTGCTGACCTGCCAATTTTGATTTTTTTCGGGGTTCTTTATTATTTATGCTAAAGAATTTGATTTTTACATATAGAGTTCCAATAATAATAATACCTGAAGAAGAAACAAAAATTCAGTTTGACATTTTAGCATCACATGACTAAATAATTAAATATTTCTGATTCGAAGATAAAAATGTTACACTGGCAATCATAAAATAATGCAACACATAGTAATTTTGTACGTAATAAAACATAGTAACTATTGAAATTTTCATTCTACGTATAATAAAAATTTTTAGTAAAATAATTTCATCAATTGTAGTTTCTAAAAAATATTTTTAAAAAATCTGAAAATATATTTTTTTTAGAAACTAAATTGATGAAATTTATTCTGATGTAAAAAAATTATTTTTTAAAATTTTTTTTTCTAAAATTTTTATTATAGTGAGAATTTCAATAGTTACTATGTTTTATTATAAAATTTATTACGTGTTGCATTATTTATTATTGCCAGTGTATTACGTATTAAAAGAAATAATTGCTTATACTGTATTTTAAAAAATAGAAGTATATAAAGCTAAACACTATTTTACTATATATTAAATTAAAAAAATTTAAATCAAATATAACATAAAACTATTAATAAAATTGATTATTATAAAAAAATAAGAGAATATTTTTATAGCACTGTAATGTTATGGCACTATGGCATTATAATCAATTAAAATTTAAAATTAGGTGTAATGTAAAACGTAGTTTTGTATAACAAATAAATTTTTTAAAAATTTAATTAGAGTTCAAAATATTATATATGAACCTATTTTTAGTGTTTTAATAAAAAAAATCTTTATAAAATTTTACTATAAGTCTTAATTTATTTATTTATTTTCTCTTTGGCAGTCTTGTTATTCCTAAATATATAAACTAATGCAGAAAAATTTGCCTGCAAATTTGTATTTTTTTAGTTCTGATTTATTTTTTTAAAATGTTAATATATTCAAATAAAATTTTATATAATAATATTTGAAAATAAGGATTACTTTTTTATAGTTTTATTTTAAATTATAAAAAAAAAAATTTAGATTACTTATAAATCAAAAATATACAATTTTGAAAAAAGTTTTAATAAAAAAATATTTTTAATTATTTATAATAAACTTTTAAATATTAATTTTAGACCTATAGTTTTTAATACAATTTTTTAGTTTATATTAATAATTACAATTTTATTTATTTATTTATTTTTATATATTAAACTAATCTCTTTAGGACTAGGGTTTTTTATTCAGTAATTAGGATATAGAAACTTATAGCCAAGGCCTCAAGAGAGTCACCTTTACATTAGAGAATACAACTAGTCATATATACACTTTTGGTATTTAATTTATTTAGTCTACTAATAGTTCTATATTAGTTGCTATATCTGCAACTCAACTAGAAGCATTACTTATTTAAACCTTCTATACTGTAATCCTTACTGTATCATTAAATTATTTCTAATACATATATCAGTTAAGAAAATCTAAATACTTATCTGTATTCTTAAGACCTTATATTATATTTCATACAATGTATCCTCAAAAGCATCATTACTAGAGTTTTCTGTATCCTATATATAGCTAATCTAGTTTTATATAATACATTATAGTTACCTAATACTTGCAGTTAAGACTAACCTTAAACTGCTATATTATACTATTTCTATTTTTGTAAAGTTTACCCAAACCCCAGTATTTATCTTTTTGATATTTTTTCTATCATTTTCTACTAATTGCAATTCAGAACTAACAAACTTTCCAAACTTTCAATCCAAATAACCCAATATGATATATCTTAGTATTTTTTTTTTTTGACAATTTTGGTAATCTAATTGGTTATATGCTTTTCTATACATTTTTGTCATTCAGTTTATTCATCTGTTTCTATAAAGATGTTTTGTAAGCTTTCATTAGTCTGACAGTATTGTTGAAAGTTTGTGCTATCTTTTTACTCAAAAATTTCTAAATAAGATTTTGTCTTTTTAGTTTTTTAGTCTTTTGCTTTAGTGGTCTTATTATGAGTTTATATCGAAGTCTTATACAATACTAATTATTAACATTTCTCTTTCTATATATAATGTTACATTTTATATAAATGCTCTGAGCTCTTAATAATAAGTAGAATCTGATTTGATGTATTTGGATTACAGCTATATAAGGCCAACTGATTGATAAAAGACAGTTTTTGTAATATAAATTAATTTTTAAATTTTGTTATAAGTAAGATTTGAACCTTAGACCTGTCATTTGGAAAATGACAACTCAACTACTATACTAGAATTATTATTCTTTAAAATTATAATTTTAATTATTACAAGTTTTGTAATTTATATATAAAAATTAATACTTATAATAAGAGCAAAATTTTTTTTTAGCTTTAAAAATATATAAAATTTTAAAAAGCTCAAAAATTATTTTAATAATAAACTTTAATATTATACAACCTTTAAACTTAAATAAATTAAAAGTTTTTAATAAAATTAAAAAAGTTTCTTAAAAAAGTTTATAAAATAGATATTTAAAAATATTTTTTTACTTAAAAAGTATATTGTTAAAATTAATTATTAAAGTTTTTTACAAAATTAATTTTTTTAAAAAAAGGTGCAAACCTCTAAGATTGATAGCATAGTGGTTATGTTTCAAGATTACAAATTGCAAGGTTGCCAGTTCAAATCCTAGTGATGACAATTGTAGAAATGCATTTATAAAATAAAAAACTGCAATACTGTAACATCAGAAATCTAGAATATCATCAGATAAACTTATTTATAGAAAAGGCAAGTGACTTATGATTGAGAAGCCATCTGGTGATGAACATAAGTTAGAATCTGATTTGGAATAACTGAAGTTATAAGATGTAATGTAAGACTAAAAGTCAGATAATAAAAGATACTATATAAACTTATAATAATAGCTGGTTTTAAACAGAGTCTGGTAAAGCTCTTCGATTCTAGCAAGGGTCAGTATGACAAATCAGTTTTGGAAAGTTTAAAAACACAGACTATAGAAAGTCAAGGTCTAGTGACCAAGAATATTGAGAACATTAGTTCAAGATATAGGACATGAGAATAACCTTAGCAAGATCATTAAAGGAGAAAAAAAAAATGCAGACAAATTTGCATATAATACAATTTAAGAGATAAACCTTTATTAAAATTCTTATATATATATTACATATTTTTTAACTTAAATTTATGATCTGACAACTTATAGTTACTTTTTTGAGTGTCTAAAAGTAGTTTGTTATACTGGTTAGACATATACTTAGTTTTGAAAACTGTATCAACTAGCCAAAATGATTATATATAAATAATCTTGATTTACTATATATAAAATTTGTAATTTTTTTTGTTAAAAACTATAATTTGTAATAACACTTTATTGACTTTTATTGGGTTAGTTATTACAACTATTTTTACAGAGATAAGAATATAGCTAGTTATACATACAACTTTTGGTTGCCTATTTAAGTAGTTCATTCTAGGGTTCTATATTAGATATCATACCTATAATTTACTAAAAATTACTTATTTAAACTCTTTGATCATCTGTTCTGTCATGATATAACTTCAACTAACTCCTTATATATATCTAATCAGTATACTGTCTGAGCAGTATAGTACCTACCCTTTTTGTACTAATTCTCAGACTATTACATATTTCAGAGTATGTTACCTATCAGTAAGATACAAAGAGCCCTCTATTGTTAACTATCTATTCACTTTTAGAACACTAACAAGAGCTACTCTTATAAAGTTCATCTAGACTCTAGTACTAACTTCACAGCATATCTCTAGTACTTTTAGTATAACTCTGCTTTAACCTCAGACTCTTAATTCAGATAGTCTAGAAAAACTGTAATCTGTTCTTGGTATATTGAGGCTGGCCTAATATTTTTTTCTTCTAATCTAAATTCCAGTAGCCTAGTTGGTAGTACCCTTTATCTGAGGTTCTTGCCCATCTGATTCCTCTATATTGGTATCCATTTTTTAGGTTAGCCTTTACAATAGTATTATGAAGATTCATATTATCTCTCTGCTTTGAATTTCCAAGTAAGCTTTGGCTTTTCAGTTCTATGAATTTACACAACTTAAAGACTTATTTTAGGTTTGCACTGCCCAGTACAAGTTTGCATTTCTCTGTATAACAGGCTACACAAATGCCTCAGACCTGCCAGTCATGCTGGTATGATCATAGTTACAGATATCCTATCCCAACTAATCAACAGAATGCCATCATTGTAATACTGTCTATATATTATATAAGTGAATATCCAAATTTTGTCATCAGTAGGTTTTGAACTCACAACCTATTACTTGAAGAAATAACAACTTATCTACTTTACTAAGTTGCCACATTCTTAAAATTTGTAATTAAATCAAATTATATTTTATATATTTTTATTTTTTTTATATTTTTTTCTTGCTTTATTAACTTAACTTTTTTTTATTTTAATAAACTTTTTTTTTAAATTAGATTTATTAATTTTCTCTATTAAATTTTTTTTTGTATTTTTTTTTTAATTTTCTTATTGATTTTATTTCTTTTTCTTATAAAATAAAAGCATTGTATTGTTTCTTTTATATGTTTTTATAGAAGTAATTCTATACTATACTAATTATTGTTATAACAAATGCTTTTATTTTTTTATTTAAATATAATATCTTGTAATAATTTTTCTAATTTCTTTTGTTCTAAGGCTTTAATTATTTTACATCTTGGTTTTATTTTTTCTTTGATTTACATATTCTAAAATACTTTTTTAAATTAGTTTTTATTTGTTTCTGTCTTGGCTTTGTTTAAAAGCTTCATTTATGCTAAATTTTTTTTTTTTATCTTTAATAGTCTTGCTATAAATCTTTATTAAGATTCTTGTACATATATTACATATATTTTAACTTAAATTTCTGGTTTGACATTTTTTGGCTACTTCTTTGAGTGCCCAGAGGCAGTCTGCTGCACTGGTTAGAGATATACTTAGATCCAAGAACTGTATCAAACTAGCCAATAAGACCATACATAAATGGTCTTGATTTATTATAAATAAATTTTGCAATTGAGCCAGACCATGTATCATGTATTTCTATTTTTTTCTCCTCTTTTTTACTTTTCTTTGCCTTCATAGTTTGGCTCTTTTCTATTTTAATAGCTTTTTCTTTAGTGCTAGATTTGTTAATTTTTTTTGTTGGATTTCTCTTCTTAATTCTTTTTCTTCTTTTAGTCTTCCTATTGATTCCTATTTCTTTTTCTTATAAAATAAAGACTTCACATCATTTTTTCTATATATTTTCATAGAAGCAATTCTATACTGTGTTAATTGCTGTTGAGACAAACTATTTTGTTTTCTTATTTGAATGTAATAAATCTTGCAATAACTCTATTGTTTTTTTTGATATTAGGCCCTTGATTATTCCACACCTCACTTTTATTTTTCTTTTGTTTATGTATTTCAAAATACTTCTTTAAGCTGATCTTTATTTGTTTCTATTTTGGCTTTGTCTGAGAGCTTTGTTTATACCAAATTAGTTGATGTATTCTTTATATTTTTCTATATATTTTTATAACATTTGTATGTTGCTAAATAATTTTGATCTTCATCTATATCTTCTTTACAAATAATGCAATATGCATTTCTATATAGGTCTGGATAACATTGTGCTAGTATTTTGGCTACTGGTAATTTTTTATTTCTACATTTGATCAAGGTTTCTATTTGTTTATTTTTTTCCATACTTGAGCATCTGCTTCCATTTTGGTCTTTAATCTTTTTCAGAAGTATGACCAGTTGTATGTTCTAAGTTCCTTTAGCTTTATACAATCATTAATGTTTTCTAATAGATTGTAGTTTTTTCTTTTTAGTTGTTATTTAACTGTGTTTTTTATGTTTTTCCTTTCTATGTTTGCAATTGCTATTGCATTATTCATAAAAATTCTGACTGTTTTTTTTTTAGGTATCATAAGTAGCACAAACCATATTGCTAATAGCTCTGGTTTTGTTAATAATAGCCAGTTCCACACTTCAAAAAAATTATTTATCAAGAATTTCTTCTTTTTTTCTATCTACTTAAACCCATCCTGCACCTATATGATCTAAGTCTTGATTTGTATTTTTTGTTTTTTTTTTTAGTGATCTGTCTGTATAAAAGATTAAATTTTCTTCAGGTCTTGTTTGGTTTAAGTCTTTTCTATAAATAAGGTCCTTCTTCGTTGTCCAACTATTGGCTGTTTTTGAATAATTTCTGTTTTTAAATCCATACATTGTATATAATCTATTTTTTTTTCACTATTGCTTGGTTTTATTTTTTTTTTTTTCATAACTGTGCTATCATATAAAGATCTATTTTCAGAGTTTGCTTTTTTTTATTTTTAACAAACTTTGATATTGAGTTTTAGATTTTATTCTTGTTTTCCTACTTTATACAATTTTCTTCTTCTAATCTTTGATCTAAAACACAACTTTTACATTTATTTAATACCAATTCTGTCTTTTTTGTTCTTGTGTTTATTTTTCAATATTCAGCTAGAATCTTTTTTTGTATGCTTGAAATAACTTTTTTGACTATTAGATTATCACTTTCTCTTTTTTTATTAGTCTTTAGTAGCACCTGTTCTTTCTTTCTTTTATCTTCTAAGACTGCTTCTAGTTGAACTTCTATTGCATGTTCATTTGGTTTTTGGACTACCTATTTCTCTTTTATAATTCTGTTATGCTTATTTACTCCTAGCTTTTTTTTTATATTACTAAACCATTTTGCTTGTCTGCCTTTATATGACTGTCTACATATTAGCTTAAGTTGTTGTTATAATAATATTTAATTATCTGACTTGCTAATTAATTGTTCTATATATATTAATTTAAGTTTTCTTAATGCTAGTATTACTTTTTTCATAAAGCTAACACTAAGCATATCAGCAATCTTATTTTCTTTTCTATTTAAATCTAGATTTGGGTTGCTAAAATTTAATATAACTTGCAGTTCTTTTGTCTTTAGCATTATGTAACATGCTAAGTTGTCTTTCTAAATCTTATTACATATCTTAAAAGAAGTGTTATGCCAGTTATTTTCTGTTGCACTAATTAGTAGTAGTCCTTGGTTTATTTGTATTCTTGTGACTAGTTCCTCTATTTCACTTGTATTGAGTCATATATGAAGGCTTGTAATTTCTTAATGGTGAGTTGATCCTATAATAAGTTGCAGTTTCCTAAATTTCTATGCAAAATTATACTATTATTTGTAAATCTTGCTATTTCTAACTTATTCTTCATTACTCTCAATAAAGGGCTTTGTATTTTATCAACTACTACTTTTATTAATTTAGTTGTTTGCAATATATATAGTAGCTTTGGTATAATGCATAGATTGTTTATATATGAAACTTGTGCTATTGTTATTTTTTTAGTATCTAAGCTTTTTTTTATTGTTACTTATACTGTTTCTTGTGCTCTTGATCTAATTAGGGAATCTTTCAGTTTGCAGTTTAACCAAACTCCTAAAAATTCAGTAATCTTATTGGCATTCTTCTCTCATATTTGCTCATCTCCTATACTTGTTTCTTTATTATTCTTTTTTTCTCTTAAATTTATAATAATTATTTTGATTTCTTTTTATTAATTTGTATATCATTCATTTTGAAAAACTCTTCTGTGATTTTAATTATTTGTTGCATTTGCCTTTTGCTATTTACAATCCATATTGTGTCATCTGCAAATGCTACTACTGTTTGTCTCCATTCTGTCTTTCTGGAGCAGCCTTAATTATAGTTATATAGAACCGGTACTAATAATATATAATTTAAATTGATGTCTTTTTGTATCTTTTTAAAAGCAGATTATAAAAAATTCTTCATATTAGTAGTAATAAGACTTCATTTTGTTCTATTTTGTCATTACTTTCAATTGCATCTGTTGTACTTCAATGTGTAATAATCTTAGTTTGTCTTTTGTAAAACAAATTTAATATAAATGTAATTGTAATTTTTAGAATTTTGATTCTTCTCATTGCTAATTTTAGTACCTTTAGTGATACTAAATCAAATGCCTTTTTTATATTTTGTAGCACTAGCTATAACTCTTTGTTATTGTCTTTTGCATTTTTTTTTATTATGTTAATAATATAAACTAGCTCTTCTGTTGAATTTTCTGGCAGGCCTGCAAAGTTAGGTCCTTTTAATATATTTCTTTTACAGAGTACCTATGTCAACCTTTTGGTAAGAATCTTGGTTGTACACTTTTTGAATGTTTCTAATAGTGTGATAGACCTTATATTACTTAGATTGTAATGCTACTCTTTACTTTTTAGTATTGGATATATTTGTAAAATCTTTTACTTTTTTGATACAATGCTTGCCTTAATGCATATTTCTGCAAAACTCTTAAATATTTCTTGTGTTTGCTTACTAGCTGTCTAAATTAACTTATACATAATTTCTGTTATACCTAGTGCTATACTTTTTTTAAAACATATTAGCATTTCTGACCATTCTTCACTTGTAATGTTCTGGTTTAATTCATTATACCAGTCTATATTTATCATGTTTTTGAATTTGTAAATCTTTTTTATCCCTTTTCTAATATCTTTTAATTAAATAAACTTGCTTTTAGTTAATTCTAAAAGTAAACTTTTGTTTTTTCCAAAATTTTTGATAGTTCTGTAAGTAATTTCTTTTGATCATTTATTTCTTTTATTAGTTTATCAATTTGTATCTTTTTGCTAGGTTTGTTAAGCTGGCTTTTAACATTTTTCCTTAGTCATTTCTGATCCTTTGACATATTTTTTCTGTAAAGTCTTTAATTTTCTTTTCTCTTAAGGTCTCGATTTTATCTGATTTTCTTGTATATAATATTTTTCACTATTCTTTTAAATCTTCTATCAGTTCTTGTGACTATTTACTCTGAGTTGTGTCTATATATGTTTTTTGTTAAGAGTTGATATAGTATAGTTCTTTGTTCAGTTCTTTAATATTATCTTTTATTAGTTTAACTTTAATATTAATTTTTTCTATGCTTATTTATCTTTTTAGCTGAGTTAGAACCTTAGATAATTTTGCTTTTTTTAATTTCTTTTTCTTGTTTTCTGATGTGTTAAATAATCTTTTTTTTAGCAATTTCTTTTTTGCTGCTGTTTGAATTTCATTGCATATAATGTTCTACCATCTATCTAGTCTATTTTGTAGAGCCTCTTTTGTATTTTTTTAATTGCTCAAGCTTTATGACACCATTTGTAGCTCTTGTACTTGGATTCTCTTTCTTAGCTATTGATCCAGTTTTACTTTATAATTTCCTATATTCTTTTTGGTTGCTTTATCTCACAAGAAGATTGTTCTTAGCTGCTTTGTTTTTCTGATTTCAGCTGCACTATATGGTTCAATTAAGTGTTCTAAATTGATTTAAGCTAATACTAAACTATAATCACTATTTGTGCAAACATTCATCTCTTGTATTTCTGCATCAAAATAGTCCATCTGCTAGTTCTTCTATAATTCATATTTGGTTGATTCTTGATTCTAAGTCTTTACCTGACTATAAGGATTTTTTTTTCTCTGGATTAACTAATCTGTAAGCATTTTTAAAGTTTTGTCATATTAGCCACTTAAGTAAAGGATCTTGCTTAACTGTTTTAGTTTTAGGCTTTCTAATCTAGCTAATTCTAAGTCAATCATGCTGTTGAAGTCTTCCATTATGATTATTTGTGTTCTTTGTTAACATTTAATATATCTTTTAATTATTGTTTTTTGTATTTTCTTTCTTTTTTCTTTGTTGTTTGGTGGCATGTAGAGCATTATAACTATTATTTTTAGTTTGTTTAAACATGAAGTTGGTTATAATTATATATTCATTTATCTTATTTATTTCTTCTAAATGTTTTTCTTATTGTTTATTTATAATTATATCTATACCTGATTCTTTCTTCTTATTTGGATTTGTGTTTGACCAAAAACCTCTATAGTTATACTAATCACTTAACAGAAAAAATCCTTCTTTGCTTGAGATATTTGTTTCTGCTATGCTGATAATATCTATTTTGTTGTCAATTAACCATTCTTGTAACATCTCTATTTTTTTATTATTTCTTTTAAGTCTGTTAATATTGTATATCACTATATTTAAATTGATTTTGTCTTTTGTATAAATCTTTCCTATCAGCATTTGCTCTTCTATTTTATTTTGTTGGCTAATTGTACTGTTTGTATCTTCAACTTTTCTTTTTTGACCTCTTTTAATTTTTTTGCTATTTCTAGTATATTTTCTTTTTGTGTTTTGAGTTATCAATTGGCTAGTATAGATACTATCTAGTATTTGATTCTGAAATGATGACTAATTTTTGTGTAAAAGGTTTTGCTTCTATACCTGACTCTTTAATTCAACTGTAGTGCCTTTCAGGAGCAATTTATTTCTCCTTTAGTTATACTTATATCATTGCATATATAATGTGTTTCCAATCTATTTAGTTTTAATAGTATTTTTTGTAATAAGTCTTGCATTTGATCTGAGATACTATTCTCTTTTGTTTGATTAGATTGACCTTCAAGATTATTATTTTCTTTTACTTTCTTTGTTTTCTTAGTGTTTTTATTGCTTCTAGCTACTTTTTTGTCTACACAAATATCAGGTTCTTCTATATTTCTATACTTTGGCTTGTTCTCTCAAGATTTCTTTGTTTCTACTTTTGCCTCATCTCAAAAGACTTAATAGTTGTTGTATCTTATTGGCTTTGATTTTGCTGCATTCATTTCTTCTTCTAATGCAAAAGTAATTGTTGCTGACCTTCTCTGGTTATCATTTCTGTTAGATAATATATATACAGACTTTACTTCTTTGCTTTTTAAACAGTATAGGAGTAATACTTCTAATGCATTTGCTGGAATATCTTTTAATTTTGTTGTAAATAGGCTTTGGCAATTATGTTAATTATAGTCCTCATTACCTTTGGTTATTCTTGCTAGTTTGTAAACTCTAATTGGTAATGATCATGAGATGTCCTCTTCTGCACAATGGTCTATTTTAATTACTGCAAGAGCTTTGAACTTAAATCTTTTAATTCAGACCACTTGTAACTTCTTCATGCTTTTGCATATATGTTTTATCTCTTCTGAATTAATATTTGCTAGCAAATCCCAAATTGTAAAGTAATTATGTTAGCCTATATCATTTTCAAATATATTCAATTCTTTTATTTCATTTACTTCTATTGGGCTTGATTACTTTATGTATTCTTTTTCTTTTTTTTTGTTCTTTTTAGCTTGTTGTTTTGCATTTTCCTTCTGTTTGTTGTTTTTTTCTAGAATAAGTTTAAGCCAGTCACCTTCTTTTTCTCTGATTCTATCTATTGCTTGGTCTCTACTATATTTGCAGTCAAAATCAATTTCAACTCAGTTATTGCCTTTTTTAAAAACTTTTTTTATTGTTTTAATATGGTGGTTTTTTTTCACAATCCACTTAATATATTTAAATCTTTCTTTTTTTGAAATTCCAAGTAGTGCATATGCTAACATATTTGCCTTGAAAGAGTTTTCTTTATCACAAATTCTGTTTCTTGATAACCATTGACTGTGTTCTATTGTGTTGAAAAAGATCAGTTCTGCATTATTAGATTCTTCTTCTTTTAATTCCAATAACCTTTTGTCAATGATTTCAATATTTTTTATAACATTATAAAGCATATTATTGACTGATGCTTTAGCATCATTCTTAGGCTTTTTTTTCTTTCAATCATTTGTTTTATTGTCTTCTGTACTATCTTCAATTGATTTTGTGCTTAAGTTGGTATTTTTGTTACTTTTTTCCTTTGCACAAACCTCTTTTTGCCATCTTTTTTTGCTAATTACAGCTTTTAGTTCCTTTCTGTTTTGACTTTATTTGCTTTTTTAATCTTTTTTTCATTTCGAATGATTTTTTCTTTGCTTTTATGATATATATTCAATAAAGCTTAGATGTTGATTTATCATTCTAAGTTTCATTACCCATTTATCTGTAGTACCTTCTTTCAACTATCCTAGTTCTGCTAAATAAAGGACCTCAAAAATTTGACTATAAAACAATAAGTTATTAGGTGTAATATAACCTGGGTCACTTAATGCAAGGTCTTTTGCAATAAACTCAATATTGTACAGACTTTTTGTAGGTATTGTTAAAATATGAACTAAGATTTTGTTATTTAAATATCTACAGTTTCTGTTACTCAGCCTCTTGATATAATCTATAATATCTGATTTTTGAATCTTATCTATTGATCTACTAGTTTGTATTCTAGATCAAGTTAATTCTTGTTTAGATAATTCATATGCACTTATTGTTGTAATATTATTTGTTGTTTTGATAGATCCTAACTAAAATAGTAACTACCTAATTGGGAACATATTTTGCTTTGTTTGTTGTTATTTGTTTATATTGTATAGTCATATGCTAAGATTTTTGTTTTTCTAGGTTAACAACAGTTTCTCTAGCAATATGAAAATTTTTAAAAAGTTTTAAAATTTTATTAAAATTTTTGAGAATTTTATATTGTTGCTAATAAGGTTTATTTTTCCTCTTATTTCAATAAAGTATTGATAGTTTCTAATACTAAAAACTTTTTCTAAAACTATGATAAGTGCTTGCTATACTACTTTTTGTTATGTTTTTGATTTTATGATTTTGATTTTGTGCCTAAATTAGAGATTAGCAGAAAGAGTTTTTTGTATATATTTGCATTTATACTAAATTAACTAATTTATTCTCTATATTTTTTTATATAATTTCATAATACTTGAATGCTAGATAGTCTAGGTCTTTTTTTTTAATCTTTTTTATCAAAGATATAATATAAATTTGTGTAAAAATCCGAATAAAATTGTGCTAGTATTTTGGTTATTAGTAATTTTTTATTTATTTTTTTTTCTATTAAACTAGCCTCTTTTGGGCCTAGGGTTTTATTTGGTAATTTAAAACATAGAACTTGCAGCCAAAGCCTCAAAGAAGTTACCTTACATTAGAGAGTACAACTAGCCACATATACACTTTTGATGTCTAATTTAAGTAGTCCATCAATGATTCTATACTAGCTGCCATACTTGCAACCTAACTAGGAGCATTGCCTATTTAAACCCTCTGTACTGCAATCTTTACTGTGTTACTAGATCATCTCTAATACAGATGTCAGTTAAGAAAGTCTAGATACTTTTACCTATTTCTCTTAGGACCCTATATCTTGTTTCATGCATTGTATTCTCAGAAGTATTGTTATTAGAGCCTTCTGTGTTTTATACATAGCTGATCTAGTTTTATGTAATATGCTATAGTTACTTAACACTTGCAGTTACAGGAGTTATCTGTTTAACTACTATGTTACACTATTTTTACTCTTGTAAAGTTCATCCAAATCCTGGTACCTATTTTTCTAATTTCTTCTCTTCATCCCTTTACTATCTAACTCAGAATCTGACAGACTTCTTAGACTCTCAATTCAGATAGCCCAGTATAATATACCTTAGTATCCTTTTACTCTGCCAATTCTAGTAGCCTGGTTGGTCATGTGCTCTTCTACACATCTTTCTATTTAGTTATATCTGCCTATTTTTTTGGGGTGTTTCTTGGGCTTTTATCAGTCTGATAGCATTGTCAAAAGCTTGTGCTATCTCTTTACTCAGGAATTTTCAAGTAGGCTTCTATCTTCTCAATTTCTTGGTCTTTTACATCTAGTAGTCTTATTGTAGATTTGCACTAAAGTCTTATGTGATACCAGTTATTAACATTCTTCTATATATGTATAATATTATACTTCATATAGATGCACTGAGCTCCTAATGATAAGTAGAACCTGATTGGTTGTACTCAAGATTACAGATACCTAAAGCTAACTGATTGGCAAGAAACAATTTACTGTAACATAGGTTAATTACCAAATTTTGTTATAGGTAAGATTTGAATCTTAGACCTGCCACTTGAAAGATAACAACCCAACCAATATACTAAGATTGCCATCCTCTGTAATTTTTTATTTATATATTTTATCAAAGTTCTTATTTACTTGTTTTTGCTTTTACTTTAGTTTTTTATTTTTTTCTAACAATATAACATATTTGCTTTTACTTTAGATTTTTATTTTTTTTTTAACAATATACCTAGTTATATATTCTACTATTCTAAACTAATTATATCTTTTTAGTCATTACTGTAAATCTTTATTATATACTATATTTTTTTTAAGATTTAAAATTTTTTTATAAATTATTTTGTAAAGTTTTTTATTATTTATTCTTTTTAACAAAGATTTTAATACTAGTTTTTTGTATAGTTTCTTTAACTATTTTATCTATATTATTTAATTTAGATTCTTTTTTTATTAGTTTATTTGCTTTAGTATTTTATTTATTATTACTATATTCTTTAACTTTAATTAGTTCTAATTTGAACTTTTTTGATTCTATATAATTTTTAATGTTTTCTAATAAATTATAAATTTTTCTTTTTAGTTATTGTTTAAATAATAGATTTATGCTTTTACCTTTTATATATATATTTTTGGTATTAAGATAAAATCTTGCATATATCTTTATTAGTAATTTTAGTTGTATATATTAATATTTTATATATTAAAGATATACTAGGATTTAAAATACAAAATAAATAGATTTAGATTACAGATTATATATTTGAGTCTTTATTCTTTATATGTAATTTAAAAGCAAGCTTTTTTTATAAAAACTTCAATTAAATTTCAATAAAATTTTTTTTTTTTTTTTTTTTTTTTGTGTTAAGGTGGGTTTTGCCTTTATCTTTATTATTAATTTGTTTTGGGCAACTACGAGAGTTGACACAGGCTGGAGCCAATTTACAAATTTTTTACAAGAATGAGACTCAGACTATAAACAAAATTATTATC
>CAJVQA010001781.1:0-24121 GCA_910591915.1 Cetraspora pellucida
TTATTCTTTATATGTAATTTAAAAGCAAGCTTTTCTTTATAAAAACTTCAATTGAATTTCAATAAAGTTAAAGACATAACCTTATTGTTAATATTTAAAAAAAAAAAATAAGCATATTTCTTAGTAATATTATTAAGTTTACAATAGTTAATACAAAATTATAATTTGTCATTTTTCTTTTAAACTAATACAACTAATAAGGTTCAGAAACTAGAAAAGGATTATATAAGTCTACTATTAAGCATTCATTAAATTTCTTCTTTAATAAATATCTGTTCTGTTGGCAAAAAAGAGTAAGATCAAAATTAAATAGAAGGTTCTTCTTCAGTATAGATTTGATAAGTTACAAAGTCAGTATATTCTAATTCTGTTGTATCTTATACAAAAAGATCTAAAAACTCTATTAGCAGCTAACTAAATTGTTTGACTTGTTTAGCATTTAAGGGTTCAATATTTAATTTAGATAGTTTTGAACTAACACTATATTCTTTATAAGGAATTATAATGTCTATTGTAAAAACTTAATACATATTGTCTGATTTAATAGGTAGTTTTTTATTCTGCTTAAGACAATCTAAAAATTTAACTTTTTCTATACTTAAGCAAGAAAAGCATATCATTATTAGATGGTTTAAGCCTCTTGTTAGAATATTTATAAAAAAGTTTAAATGAATATTTTTAAATTTTCTATTTTCTGTTGAAGTTGTAAAATAAGTTAGTTCTAGGTTTTGACTTGTTGTAGTTGTGCAAGTTGTAGTTATAAGAAGTTTAGTTCTGATAAAGTTGCATTGAAAAAGTTTAATAAAGGGTTTACTGGTTCTGGTATAGGAGGTTCATAGATAGAAACTAAAAAGAAACACAGTTCTGGCAATATTCTTAATAGATGTCTAATTCATCTTGATGCTTAACCTGCAAGTTTTCTTTGCAAAGATTAACAGAGGCACTAAACTGTCAATAAAGATTAGCAATAGTAAGTTAATAATTAAATTCTAAATGGCTAATATCAAAGAACTTAGCCAAAGTTTATTGAAAAAGTTGCTCTTCTTCATTATTAAAAACAGCTTGTTTAGCTTATAAAATAAAGTCTATTTTTTCATATATTCAAAGTTAATTAATTTAGTTATTTACTTGAAATTTCAAAGCTTTAGTAATAGTAAGATCTGTTTCTTGTAAATAAACTTTAGCAAAATAAAAAATACAAGTCTGATTTATTTTATACTAAAATCTAACACTTTTAATTGACCCAATATAGTGTCTAATTCAAGTTCACAAGTTATAGTTAGGGTTGTAAAAGACATCTGTACTGGCTTTATAAACATATAAATGTTTAAATTTACAAAACTATAGTTCTTTGGCAATACTTTTTAAATTACACATCCTATTTCTAGATTTAACATATTTGCATCATTTGTATTCTACCAAAGTTTTATATCTATTATTTTGAATATAATAGTATTGGCTTTTAGAGTTATCATGATCAAGACTTTAGTAAAAGTCAGTATAGTAACTTTTACAACAAGAACTTTGTTTAATTCTTGTAGAGTTTCTAGTCTCTAATAATTTATGCAATGGCAGCAATAGTGAGTATGATAATTGCTATAAAAGTATTGTTGTTGAGCTTCAACTTTATTAGAGTTAATTCATATTAGTAGGTTTGTTTCTGATGCTTAAAAGAAGCTAAGAGCAATATGTCTTATGAAGTTATATTTATAACAAATATTTTTAGATTATTGTTAATAAAGATTTAGAGCTTTGGCAGTTTTTGCAAGTTTTTCTTTAGGAGGCTTGTAGTTGGCAATAAACAGCAATATGGTTTTTATGATAACATCAATTGCAAGTATTTTAAAAACAGTTAGCAAATAGATGATTAGAAGATTTACAATTGTTACAAACTTGAGATAAGACAGTTTGAATTCATTATTGAGATTGGTAAATAGTTTATCGTTTATTGTTTGTTTCTAAGATAAGTTAAACAATGTATGCTTTATATAGAATAAGAAATTTTTGCTTATAGAGATCAAGCTTTTTTAAATCTGTTACTGTTGATTGGACTAATAAGACATAATTACTTTTATAAGTTGTTAGTACTGAAATCTTTTTGTTATTTTACTTAAACAAATAACAGTTATTCTTTTAATTATAATTGATATCAACTTTCTTGAACTAGTAAAGAAAAAAATAAGAGATAATAAAAACAACTTAAACAGTAATTGAAATAGTTATTTCTTTAATTTTTACAAAGAGATTTTTAATAATTCCAAGAGAACATATAGAAGTACCAGTAGTTGTAACAATTAGGCTAGTAGAAGTTTGTTTAATTTTAAGTCCTAGTTCTTTAACAATCTAGTAAATAAGTATACTAATAGCAACACTACTATTAATGATAGCTTAGTAGAGTCTGTTTCTAAGTTAAATATTATATTTTATAGAAGTAGTATAGGTAAGCAATTGGACTAAGTTGGTATTTTTAGTTTCTTTATACAGATATGCAGACATAGCTATATGAATAGAAAAATTATTAAGAAATTGTTTCTATTTCTTTAATGTTATAGCAGAAGGAGTAGAAAAAAAATTTTTATAGCCAAAATAGTTAACATCTCTATAATAGAATGAGAGTAAATGAAAGCTAATTCTTTTTCTATTACTATTATATAAGTCTGAATATTTTTTTTTTTTTTTAGTATTTTTTTTTTCTTTAGAAGAGTTTTGATAATAGAATTTATTACAATTTTAAGAGCAAAATCTTTAATTACATCTGTTATTTCTTTTATAATTATCTTTTTGATTATATTGTTGTTTAGCTTATTTGGTTCTATATTTAGCAATAAAATATACTATATGTTCACTATAGTAGCAATAATAAAAATCTTTAGTTTGAGATTTATTGATGTTAGATATAGCTATATAGTTGGTAAATTAAGATTGAAATAGTTGCTATTGCTAAGCTAAGTTACTACTGAGTTTGGCAATTTGGTCTGTTAGCATTTGATAGCTTGGTCTGTTTTTGTAATAATATTAAAAACTATTATATATTTAGTTTCTTATTGCTTTGCAATGTTAATAACAGCATTTAGATTAGCAGATTTACTAGCTTGCACATTGTAGAAAATTTAGAGTGTAGTTTTTGAATAAATAGTTTTTAGTAAAGTTAGCAAAAAATGCATTAACAAAGTTAACTTATCTATTTAGTTATCTAAAATAATTAACATATATATATGTTTATTATATCTGGTTCTTGCTTAATATCAAAAAGCTGTTTTTGTCAAATAGCTTTTTGTTTAGATGTATAGAAGTAAGTTCTAAACAAATGTTTAAAGCTTCTAGTTTAGTTAACATAATTATTAAAAGCATTTGAAAATAAGTTGAAACTTTGCTACTAATCTAATGCAATTTCTTTTAAATATACAATGACAAGTTCTAATTTTCAAATAGCATTCTACTTGTTAGCAGTAATAAGCTTTTAAAAATTAGTAAACTATTATTCTAAGTTTTGAGTTTTATTATTATAAAAGAAGTTAGCTTTCATAATAAATTTTTCAAAGCAATAGTAAGGTCAGTCATAGTTTGTGTAGCATCTTATAAAGCTTGTTATGTCATGTTATCAGATAGATTAAAAAGGTAATTAAAAATATATAGAAGTGAAAGAAGAAGTTGAGATTAAAAAAGAATAAATTGAGGTAGAACAAGAATAGATTGAAGTAAAGAAAGAATAAATTAAAATAAAAGTAAAGAAATAGAACTATCCTCAAAAGGCTATTGTTAAGATAAATTAAAAAAAGTGTAATATAAGCTAAAGGTTTCTGTAAGATCTACAGAAGCAGTAATATATTTTTTTGTTTTTAAATTATTAGTAATTAATTAAGAAATTTGTAAAGGCTAAGTAAGAGTATAATGACTTTCAGAAAGTTCAGTAGGTATAATTAATTTATTATAAAAAACTAAACTATCTTTTGAGTTGTGTAAAAAAGAAATATTATTTGAAATAGTAATATTATTATCAGTAATAAGTAGTAAAATAGAACTTTCTAAATTTTTAAAATGTTAACTATATTCTTTTGTTTCTTTAAAACTAAAACTTTAGAAACATCAATATAAAAATTAAAGATGTTTTAATATTCAAAAAATAAAATAAGAAGTTGAAAAAAATTAGTATATCTTCTAACTAAAGCTAAAGCAATTGTTCTAAAATTATCAATATCTTGTTAGTATCAACAACTAAAAATAATATTTCTAATACAAAGCCAAAATGTAATTTAATTTAGATATAGAATAGTAAGGATGGTAAAGTTGTCTTAGTTTGAGAAGAATGATGTTAAGCTAAAAAGATAATTCTGTATTAAGTCTAAAATTGTTCAAAAAATAAAAGCTAGTATGTTGAGAAAAATAATACTAGAGATAAAATAAATTTGAATGCTATATTTGAAGTATATCTACTATAAGATAAAATTTAGTTTGATATGCTTGTTAGTAACTTTGAATGTTCTTGTTATAGAGTTTAGTACCAGTGTAAAGCATAAAAAAAAAAGGTTTAATTAGTTTAATATATGTTTGAAACTCTGCTAAGATAATTAATATTTGTCTGAATCTCTTATTAGAATAACTAATACTTGTTTAAGTCTTTTATTAAAATAACTAATACTTATTTAGATTTCTTGTTAGAATAACTTAATACTTATTTGAGTCTTTTGTCAAAATAACTTTTCAATATATCTGTAAATATTTTATTTGAGATAACTTGTTTTTCTTTTAAAATTTTAACTTTTTTGCCAAAAGGCACCAAATGTTATAGATAAAAGTTTTTTTAATTTTTACACTATAATGAGAATACTGTATAGAGAATTTCTTACAGATATATATAGTGTTTAAGAAAGAAGTATAGTATAATTCTGTTAGTCATTGTCAAAAAACTATAATCTTCTCTGAAGTAGTTTGAGAAAGATAATATAATACTAATAATTTTATTTTATTTGACTAAGAGAAAATAAATCTTGTCTATAAAAATTAACCTAAAAAAAGAGATGTAACAAACTAGTGAAGTGATCAGGTTGTCAACTTCTCAAGTGATAGGTTGGATATTCAAATTCTATTGATAGCAAAAATTTGAATAATCATCTATATAATATTCATATTACAGCAACTGTTACTAATGATTAGGTTAGGATATCTATAATAGTAGTTACATCAGCATGACTAGCAGGTTATTAAACATTTGTGCAATGTTGGAGTTACATAGAAGAATGCAAACTGACAAATTAGATGGTGTAAACACTAGATAAGTCTTTGTGGCTATGTAAATTTATTGAAATTGAGTAATAAGAAGTCTATTTGGAAAGACCCATGTAGAGAAGTAGCTAAATCTTCAATAGCTCTACTGTAAAGACTAAACTGAGAAAATGAATATCAAGATTATAGTACCTAGTTATAGTAATTAGATGGGCAAGAATCTCTGGATTAGGAGTCTCAGAGGTATTACCAATCAGACTACTAGAATAAATTAAAAAAAAAAATATTAGGCTAACCTGATATACTAATAAACTGGTCATAGTTCTACATAGGCTATCTGGATTAGAAGTTTTGTAAAAAGACAAGTAAAAAGGCAGAAATATACTAAAGTACTGAGGCTATGCTATAAAGTAAATGCTAAAATCTAAGTGAATTCTACAAGAGCATAGTGGTTTAATGGTTAAGCTCTAATTGCAAGTGTTAGTTTTGCTATAGTGATATTTAAATTAGCTATAAAATATATACAAAAGACTCTGAAGGTTTGTCTCAAGAATAAAATAGTTTTAAGATTAAAACAATAATCTGAACATCAGATATAACTCAATAAAATTAAAAGCTTTGCAAGTTCAGAGAGTTTAAAGTAAAATATTTAAAAGAAGTTTTAGGTATAGCAATTGGTAGAAAACCTTTAGGTGACCTTTTTAAATAGATAATATAGAAAAGTTACATATGTAGCCATTTGTATGCTCTTCCTGTAATGGTTTACTGAATTACATTTATTATTATTAAATAAAGTCAAAAGATTCAAGAGGTCATCTTAACAAAAAAAAAAAATTTAAAGAAAAAGTATTAATACAGTTTATAGTTAAAAGCTATTTATTAAAGTAATTATAAGAAGAGCTATTCTTAGGTTTCTGTTTTTAAAAAATTTTAAAATGTGTTTATAATATCAAAAAAAAAGAATGTTTGTTATTTAATTAGATTTAAGAAATTTAGCAGTATTTATATATTTGTAAACTAAATAGCTAAGTGGCCAAGTAACTAAGTAACTAAGCATTAAGTGACTAAGTATTAAGTGATTAAGCATTAAGTAACTAAGCAACTAAGCAATTACTAAGTAACTAAAAGGTTTTAACAACTAGTAACTAATGATTACTAAGTAACTAATTATTAAGTAACTAAATACCTAAGCAACTAAGTAACTAAGTAACTAAATGGCTAAGTAACTAACTGATTACTAAGTAATCAAAATGTTCTAATAACAAATAATTATTCAACTCTTTCTGATGATCCCTCACACCAACTTTTTCCAAAAGTCTGATCTACAAAAACTATATTGTTATTATATTTAAATATAATAAAACTTTACTTTAGGATAACTAAGAAGGCTATTCATTGCATATTTGGTTGTAACTGAAAAGAGCTAAAAAAAATTTGAACTCTTGTAAGTGAAGTCCTTTGGTAAAACTCAAGTACTACTAAGCAAAGAATAGTAGATAAGCTCTGGAGCTTTGTTAAGTGCTATAAATGCTTAGGCCTAAATAGTTACTTGGTTTAATATAATATTCTATATAGCGTAACTCTTACAACTCCTTTTCAAGTTGGCTTTTCTTTTCGCCCTCACTACTGGATTTTTCTTTCAGAATTTTTACCAAAAAATGAGAAATCTGGTGTACCCTCTCCAAAGGATCGACATTGTTTACCTTTTCAAATTGGAAACGTTAGTCACGAGAAAACTATGAGATGAGTATTGGACCTATGACAGATGACATATGTTAAACTTAAAAGAAAAATAAAAACTTCGACCATTCTCCCCACATGATAAATGGAATATATTATAATACGGAAATAAAGCAAATATGAAGTATTCTTTATTTGTATTATATAGAATTTTTAAAGCCTAACACAGGCAAAAATAGTGCCTTCATGTTTTTTGTTTTTTCTTTATTCTCTTTTTTTATTTTTTTATTTTTTTCTTTTGGTTTACATTTAGGTTTGTAGTTAGTCCCCCTCTTTTTTTTACTTCCTTTTAGTTTTTTTTCTTATATCCTGTTGTTCTTTAGATAAGGATTATAGAATCCTTTTGCTCGATAATTAAAGAAGAGAAAAAAGTAAATCGAAGATGAAGTTAGAAAGACATTTTGAAGCTTGTCATGAAAGAAGGAAGATCCTTTTATTATGCACTTTAAGTAGTCAGACGAGTGATTTACTTTTGCTTGAAGTAATGTGACAGGTTGCACTTAGGCACTATTAAGATGGCCGGGTGATGCTAGACTTAGTTGTTAGGTAGTTCTATGTAATTGTAGCAATTGCAAGAATCTTAATAAAGTACTAGCCTAACTGTTTATATTAAAAAAAAAATATTCTAATAACTAATAATAATAATAATACAATAATAAGAAAAACTAATATTATATAATAATAATAAAATAATAATAGAGAATGGCAATCATAGTGTAATAGTTGGGTTGTTATTTTCCAAGTGACAGGTCTAGTATTCAAATCTTACTTATAATAAAATTTGGAAAATTATATCTGTATTATGACAAACTGTCTCTTGATGATCGATTGGATTGGTGTATTTGTAACCTTAAGTTGTATCATCTTGAATGAGAGCTTAGAGCATCTATGCAAAGTAAAATATTATACATATATAGAGGAATGTATAACTGGTATTATATAAGTTTTCAGTGCAAACCTATGATAAAACTACCAGGTGCAGTAAATTAAAGAACCAAAGAGTCAGAAGCCTACTTGAAATTTCTGAGTAAAGAGATAGCATGAACTTTTAATAGTACAGTTAAACTAATAGAAGCTTATAAAATATCTTCAAAAGAATAGATGAATAAATTGTATGACAAGATGTATAGAGAAGCATATAACCAACCAGGCTACTGAAATCATCAGAAGAAAAAGAATATATAAGTATACTACACTGGGCCATCTGAATTGGAAGTTAGTAAAGTCTTGTTAGTCCTGAGTAGCAGTTAGTAAAGATAATGAAAAAGATGTCATAATAATAGATATTGGAGTTCTAGTAAACTTTACAAAAATAGAAATAGTATAACATAGTGGTTAAATAGGTAACCTCTGACTGCAAGTATTAGACAACTATAGTGACTTACATAAAACTAGGTCAGCTATATATAGAATATGAAAGATTCTAGTAAGTTTTCTGTTAAGAATAAACTAGCCCTAAGAGGCCTCAAAAACATTAAATATTTTATATAAATAGGTATAACCTTGAAGATATTATTGTAAGACATAATAAACTGTATATGTAGAGAGTTTAAATAAGCAAGATCTATAGTTGGCTTGCAGATATAACATCTAGTATAAAACTTGTATAGTAATATATAGGCAGACTATTTAAATTAAGTACCAAAAGTGCACATATGACTATATAGTTATAACCTTCAATATAAAAGAGCCTCTGGAGGCATCTGTATTCAAATATATGAATAAAAACATTGATTCTTATAGACAGAGACTTTAATTATAAAAAAAAAATAAAATAAAATAATAAATAATAAATAATAATAATAATAATAAAATAATAATACTTTATTTTATAACAATACTTTTAAAAAATATTTATAGTTTTATCTGTAACTTATAATTAAAACTAGCTATTTAAATTACTATGTTTTTACAAAGTTTACTCAAACTTCAGTATTACTTTATAACATATTTAAAATATTTTAATATACTCTTATATTATTTTTAGACTTTCAATTCAAATAATTTAATAGAACTACAACCAATTTATTGATATATCAAATTAACTTAATATTCTTTTTTTCTGCTTCAATTTTGATGTTTTAATTAATAGTACTTCTTATTTAAGATTCTGATTTGTTCAATTTTTTTATATTAATATTTATTTTATAAAGTTAATTTTTATAATAATACTATTAAAGATTCATACTACTTTCTGCTCAAGTTTTTCCAAATAAACCTTTTATTTTTTAATTTTTATAGATTTATATAATTACAAGAATTTATTTAGAGTTTAAATTATTTGATGCCAGTTTGCATTTCTTTGTATAACTAGTTATACAGATGTTCTATAACTTACTAGTTATGTTAATATAACTATAATTATAAATATTTTAACTAATTATTGAAAACAATTACTATAATACAAATATTATATAAATGATTGTTCAAATTTCACTATTAATAAGTTTTGAATATTGAACTTATTACTTGAAAGATTAACAACAATATTTTTTATTTTTATAAACATATAAAATATCTGTAATAATTTTTATTATTTTAGAAAAAAACTAATAAACTAACTTCAAATTATTCTTTATAATTAGTATTTTTAATTTTAACAATTTTGTAAATTTAAATTATATACTAACTTAGACATATTATTAAAAAGTTGACAAATAATTTATTATAATTTTATTATAACAACTTTAGTAAAGCATATTATTTATTTTTATATAATTTAATAAATTTTTGTTAACTTAATCTTTGATAATAATATTTTTAGTTACTTTGTTAATTGTTAGACTTGAAAAAAGTAATAATATAGAATGTAATGACTTAGTAAAATGAATAAGTTATTAAGCTTTCAAGTAATAAATTAGATATTTAAATTTTATTAATGTCAAAATTTTAAATAATTATTTATATAATCTTGTATTACAACAACTGTTTCTAATAATTAGATTAAGATATTTATCATAGTAATTACATTAGCATAACTAGCAGATTATAGGACATTTGTATAACTAATTATACAAAATATGCAAATTGCATCAGGTAATACAAACACTAAATAAATTCTTGTAACTATATAAATTTGTTGAAATTAAAAAACAAAAAGTTTATTTAGACAAATCTAAATAAAAAAGTAATATAAATCTTTAATAACACTATTATAAAAACTAAACTACTGAAAACAAACACTAATATCAAAATATCTGAGCAGACAAAAACCTTTAGAATTAAAGTTTTGAAAATATTATCAATCAAATTACTAAAATAAACTGAAAAAAAAAAATATTAAATTAACCTAATATACTAATAAACTAGTCATAGTTCTATATAAACTATTTGGATTAAAAGTTTGAAAAATAAACAAAAATATACTAAAATACTAAAGATATGCTATAAAGTAGATACTAAAATTTGAATGAACTCTATAAGAACATAACAGTTAAAAATAAAACTCTGATTGCAAATATTAATTCAATTATAATAATATTTAAATCAATTATGAAAATAAGTACAAAAAACTTTGAGAGATTTATCTCAAAAATAAAATAATTCTAAGATTGAGATAATGACCTAAATATAATCTAGTAATGTTAACACAGATGTCAATTTAGAAGGTTAAAAATAAAATACTCAAGCAGAGATATTAGATACAGCAATTGGTAAGAAATCTTCAAATAAACTCCTTAAATAAGTAATATAGAAAAATTACACATGTAACTAATTGTACACTCTTTCTGTAGTAGTTCACAAGAACCATATTACCAAAAAAGTTGTTAATAAAAGTCAAAATACCAAAAAGGTCATCTTAATAATAATAAAAAAATAATAATAACAATGCATATAATCATCTTTGCTTCTAAGAAAGTTTGTTTTTGAAATTATTTTGTATAGTTAAAGGCAACGCTTTTTCAAAACGATTTATGAAAAAAATTTTTTTTCATAAGTAAAATGGTGAAACGTTACAGATCAAAAAAAGTACTTTAAACTGTATAAATTAGTTACCCGGGCAATTGATTTACATCAGCCAATCAGACGAAAGTTTTTCTATGAATATTTGACCCTGATAATCACATGCCTAGTGCGATAATAGCATCTTAGCATTACTACGTAGCTATTTACTAGAAAATACGTAGCACTATTTTAGATGCTACAAAAATCCACTGACTCTGGTAAAAACCTTACTGTACGGTGCAGTGTTGGCCTATGACTCGTTATCGTTACGACCTTATGACTTGTTTTATGACTTATGGTTATGACCTTATGACCTGTTTATAAAATTATATACCTCGTATTACATTATGACCGCCTTAGTCATACGTATAAAGTTGAATATGACTTAAAATGGCGACAATTAAATAATACTCCCAGAGTACTGTGTGATAGTATTAATTGTAACAAGATCATTGATTTGGATCATGGATAAATTACTACTTGATTAGTACATACCGGGATACTTTTCAAAAATGGTTAAAATTGCAACTGAATAGGGAATACTTTTTCGGGAGAAAGATCAAAACAGAATGGGATTACAGAAGCTCAATTATGCCGAAATTAAAAAATCGTATCATACTGATCAGCTGTAATTGCTAACCCTAACGCTTTATACATAACCCAGATTGCACTATACAATACTGCTGTCCTAGCATTACCATCCTAAAAAATTTCGCTGTTAAGTTTCCTTTCTATTAAGTTAGGTTAGAAAGAGCTTTAGTAATGCCAAATTTCGCAAAGAAACCTTTTTGTTAGTGCGCAGAAGGTGGTTTCATAGGTAAAATGTTGAATTATACCTGATTTTTTGGATTGGTTTGATTTTTTGCGTTTTTTCTGCGTCACACCTGATCTAAATTTTTTAGGTTAGTAACGCTAGGACAGTTTTCCAAACCACACTGATCTTCGTAATACCGAAGATCACCGTACCATACTGATCTTAGTTCTACTCGCACATACGTACCATACTGACCTTAATTCTGCTCGTACATACGACTTTGGACCGAACTTGAGTCGACGACTCGGACCGGGCTTTTAACATCCCCTATCAATTTTTTTTACATTAGGGTTACATTAGGGTTAGTACTTACAGTTAGGATTAGGGTTTGGGTAAGATTTTGAACATGTTTTAATTAGCCAGTTTTTGAGATAATGCATACATAGATGCGTTTTACGTAGTAATATATAAATTATATAAATTTATAAATTCGTTAATTCTTTTTTTTTTCCTTTTTTTTTTTTAAAAAAAAAAATAGTTCATTAAATAATCTTTAATCCCTAAAAAATTGTTATCATTATACGTATCATATGATTGAAAAATACAGAAATAAACGATGGGTCAATTAATAATCGTATTAATTATTTGAATCAGCCGGCATCAGGCATTCCGGCTCATGATAGACATATTTTTATACGGTCTTATTATCAATAACATTCTTAGACAAAATATTTTAAACACCCTAAAATATATTTAACACACTAACGCTAATATAATTTTACAGCCTGAATTATTTTTGACTGTTTACGATTTAGACTATCTAAAGTACTTTAGGCACTTAAATTTACGCCAAAAACAATTTAGGCACCCATGTATACTGAGAACTACAAGTCTGATCGATTGGTGTTAAATAAATTTGTATTATATGAAACAAAAACGGTAAAATTGCTATTATAATTTTGAGTGTGTGTTTATATTTTTTTGCTTAGAGAAAACACTATCTAATATCCTTTTTTTTGAAAAATTCTTAATTGGATAATAACAGAATTATTACATAGTAGGATCAAACCAAAGTGATAATCGGTTTCGTATATTAAAGATTGACCGAACAACGCCTACTGAACTTAATGTAATTGAAGATGATGTGATATATTCGAAGCAAGAAATAAATGACATTTTAACTGTTCTCGAAGAAGGTAACAGAATTTCGGGTGGACTTAAGAACATTATAGCCGCCTATGGGATTGTAGGTGAGTTTTTACATTAGTGAATTGCTTGATCGGGTATATATAATCGATCAATCATTAGGTCGATGATATCTTATATACTAAAAAAAAAAAGTAATAATGTATTCTATGAAAATTTCTTGATCGATCAAATTCAACTATTCAACTATATTGATTGAACATAATTGATTAATAAAAGTATTTTATTATCTTTTATAGGATTTATTCAATTTACGGATGGCTTTTACATCTCACTGATCACCAAAAGAAGTCCCGTTGCTTTAATTGGTGGTCATTATATATATCATATTGATGAGACGCTTCTTCGCCCAATTGGGCCACAGACAAAGCATGAAAAAAATTCAGATGAATACAAGTAATCAACGTGTTATCATAGTGCTAATTCATTAAACATATATAATATGTGCTAATATTGTCAAATTCCCAATAATACTTATTAGATACTACAATATCTTCAACATCGTGGATTTGACAAAGAATTTTTATTTCAGCTACACTTATGATATTACTCATACACTTCAACATAACATGATTCGTCCATCAAATCGTAGGAGTTTTTCATATAACGAAATGTTTGTTTGGAATCACTATTTATTAGAAAATGGATTTCGAAGTCTAAAGAACAATTCTGATTGGATTTTACCGGTTATCCATGGTTTTGTGGATCAATCAAGTATGCTTTCTTTAACTATAAAATATAATAGTTCATGGAAAGAAATATTAAGTTTATATGACTTTTTAGAAATTTCAATATTTGGGCGGAATATCTTTGTGACATTGATTGCTCGAAGATCAAGATTCTTTGCTGGTGCACGCTTTTTAAAACGTGGTGTCAATGATCAAGTTAATTTAGAATTTCAATAGCCATTACATCTTTTCTACATTTATTATTATATTGTTAATGTTCGATATTTTCTGTTTTTTAGGGTTATGTCGCAAACGATGTAGAAACTGAACAGATAGTAGCAGATATGAGCACAACATCGTTTCACCGATCTGGACTTTACGATAATCCTTACTACACATCTTATGTGCAACATCGTGGATCTATACCCTTGTTTTGGTCACAGGATGTGACAAACATGACGCCAAAGCCTCCTATAGCAAGTTTGTATATTATCATTAATGTTATTGAAGTAGACTACCTTACTCAATATATTAAGATTAATTATTATTATTATCATTATTATTATTGTGCTAAACAGTAAACTTTCGAGATCCATTCTATGCGGCTGCAGGTTTGCACTTTGATAATATGTTCAAACGTTATGGTGCACCCATAATTGTCCTAAATTTGATCAAGGTAATTAGTCTTATAACCTTAAAAACATAAGTTAATGTTTAAATCTTATGAGTGTATCGTATTTACTACATCTTCACAGACAAAAGAAAAGAATCCTAGAGAATCTATTTTGGGAGATGAACTTGCAGATGCCATGAGCTATTTGAATCAATTTTTACCAGAAAAGTCTCTCATATATCATCCTTGGGATATGTCAAAGGCTAGAAAAAGGTATGATAGTTAAATATATATTTTTATCTTAAAATTTAAACTATATATCTAATAGGCATCTTTAGTGACGAAGACGTTTTTGATATCATGGAAGGATATGCAGAAAAATATTTAGCTGATACAGGATTCTTTCATAGTGGTCCTGAGGCATGGGTTAATGTTTTGAATAGAGAACAAACGTATGTTTTATTTTTTCTCTTTACAAGGATTTCAATCTGGTTTTAGTTTAATGCTAAATTTCAAAATCTCAAAGCCAAGGAAAACCACAAAAGCGCCAAATGTTTAGGCGACAAAGTGGTGTTGTTAGGACAAATTGTATCGATTGTTTAGATCGTACCAATGCCGCACAATTGATTATCGGTAAATGTGCTTTGGGTCATCAGGTATGTAATTCTTCTGTCATCTTTTTTTAACACAACTGTAATGCTCAATGAAGTTTTATTTCAAATTTAGCTACATGCATTGGGCGTAATCGATCAACCCTGGGTTCCTGTTGATTCTGATGTAATGAATATGCTCACTGATATGTACCATGATCATGGGGATACTATTGCTTTTCAGTATGGTGGATCAAATTTAGTCAACACCATCGATGCTTATCGAAAGATAAATCAATTCACCAATCATTCTAGAGATTTACTAGAAAATTTGAGGAGATTTTATAGTAACACCCTTTGTGGTAACTATCTAGATATGTGTGTACTTAGAAATAATTTTCATTAATTTCCATATCCTTAAATATAGATGGTGAAAAACAGGATGCGATTAATCTTTTCCTCGGATACTACCAAGCGCAAAAAGATAAGCCGATGTTATGGGAGCTTACGAGCGACTATTATTTGCACAATGAAGATCCTCGTTTTAAAAGACCACGGAGAAGGCATGATATCCTGAGAAATTATAAGCCATCTTTAAATCGTTTTAGCTTTAACTACATATTAAATACGCATACATCTATAATTATTAATTAGTTACATTCACTGGTGGACTAAGGATGCTCTACATAAAGTTAATCAACAGCAGGATACTTCAAGATATCAACTCGTTCCTCGCATAGCCCGTCAATTCGAAGATGACGAAGCGGATCCATATTCTGGTTATTGGGTTGAATATTATCGTCCGCGAATTTTCACGTCATTTGAAAAATTGTTTGCATTTGACATGAAAAGTACTACGAAATATATTCCATCAGGGTATGATTTGTTTAAATAATACTTTTTTGGTTTTTTTTTTTTGATTATAAAATCAATAAATATCACTTTTTTCAATAGCATGGACGAAAGTCCATTCAAAGTTCGGGTAACTCATCCACAAGCTTCTCGGTAAGTTTCGGTCAATTGATACATTTACAAATATCGGTAATTATTAACATAATATTATATTTATACAGTTTGATGAATGTTGGAAATGTCAAAAAATGGTTTGCCTCACTACCAAACACAAAGTCTAAAGAGGCTCATTCTATAACAAATGAAAATGAGAAGGAAGAGAAAGAACATATAAAAAAAAAAGATAAATATAATCAGAATACAATGGAATCTATTGTTTCAAAGAGTTTAAATCCTTCAGTTTCTTCGAACGAAGCGAAAGAGTACAGACAGTATGTATTTAATTTTAAAACTCAATTTTTTTTTTTTTTTTAAACCCTTGGTATACTTACCATGGGACGCCGTTGACGTTAAAACTTCCATATTAAATTCACTATATTAATTCATATTATCCTTTCAGATACATAAATCAAAACAAAAATCTAGTTCTAACACCAACGCCAACTGGCAACAACGATCCCGCATTAACAAGTCATTCGGATTATAACGTTTACAACGCCTACATGCGGCGTGCCAATTTGTCAAATCCGATAACAGATATAAGAGTGCCTTCAACAGATGAAAAAGTATATGAAGAATGTTTAGATATACCAAAGAAATATGCTATATTACAAGCTGTAGGTTCAGATCATGTAAATTATAGCGCTGCAAAGAGTAGATATCAAGCTTACGAAACATGGTTGAAAACGGGAAAGTTGGTCGGAACTAATAATAATGTTGTAAATTCTTCCAAATCCAAAAATGGCGGAGGAGGTGAGAAGGGAAGTATCTCTAAAAAGGACAAAGAAAAAATTAAGGAAAATCAAATTAAAGGATAATTCATTTCTTTAAGCATGTGCATACTTTTAGTGTAGTTATAATTTTTACTATTAAGTTCATTATTAGACTCCAACTAATTTTTGTTAAATTAGAACTGGTGTTAAGAATTTTCATAAATATAATACATAATTTCTTAAAATATAAAAGGCATTCTTGTAGTATAGGTAATTTCTCTAATAAAATGTATTATTAATTAATTGGTTATAGAATAGGGTCACCTATACTGCAAGATCCCTCTTACATTTTTGCGGGCTGTGACCATGTTTAATGATGCATAAGGGTAATTTTTTAATTTTCATAGAAATTACAGTATGTATGATCATAAGGATGTTGCTAATAGAGTTGTGTTATATAAATTACAATTTTACGTTACGTAAGTTTTAGAAAATTAAGGGTAAGGGGTATTATATTAAAATTATATATAAACTTAATTGTAATTTTTTTATATTTAATTTTATAAAAAATTATTTTTTTTTGGTATTAAGATGATTTTATAAAAAATTATACTAATATTAATTTATAAGAAAAGTTTGTAGAACAGGTTTTTCTGATTATAATGATAGTAAAATCATTAGATTTGGTTAAAAATTCAGTAAGATCTGATTTTTTAAAGATTAGATATAAAAATTATTAATTAAATTAACTTATAGGATTATATAAATTAATCAATCAAATTTAACAAATTTAGTAATCTCATGTTATCTTGGAAAATTTTGAGCTAATTCAGAAAAATTTTGTGATATATATAAGTATATATTTTTTAAATATAATAATAGTTTAAAATTTTATCATAATAGATAAATTATTTTATTTATATTTTGTAAAATTTTAATAAAAATTGTAATTTAAAAAAGTTTTATTAATAACATATGTTGATTTTATATAAACATTCTAAAAAACATATAAAACTATATAAAAATAATCTATATACCTTTAGCATTAGTAAGGTTCATTTTGATTGAATAAAAAAAAGATTATTTATATAAATCATTGTAATTTTGAAGTACATTTGATATATAGATCTATTCATTATAAAAAAATTTTTTTTTTTACTAAAA
Source organism: Cetraspora pellucida (assembly GCA_910591915.1). NCBI lineage: Eukaryota > Fungi > Glomeromycota > Glomeromycetes > Diversisporales > Gigasporaceae > Cetraspora > Cetraspora pellucida. The sequence continues at coordinate 17,628 of CAJVQA010001781.1, forward strand.
AAAAAATTAAAATAGTTATATATATATATTTTTTGCTTGTTATTTTGTCATTTAGTAAGTTGTTATTCAGTCAGATTCAATAGTTAAAAAATTTAAATAAGAGCATCTTTTTGCTAAGTATTTATTATTATTATCAAAGTTTATTAAACTTTTACTAATTTTTATATAACATTTAAGAAGATTCATTAGTTAAATAACAAGATACTGTAAAATTTTTATAACTAGTCAAAGTTTATTAGTAGTTGCATAGCAGTTTAATAAATTATTTAATTTAATTATCAAGTACTAACAAGAGTTATTTTATTTAAAAAGATAGCATGTGTTTGGTAAATTCTATCTAATTCTATTTCTTCTATTGTTTTATTGCTTTTAGCTATAGATTTATTAGCATTAATCATATTTTGTTTTTTCTCAGTTGTTAAATTATTTGAACTTTTCTCTAACCTACTTAAAAATGATTTATATTGCTATAGATTCTATGTTTGTAATATTCTTTATAATGGCAACAACCAAATCTTATTCTTTGATAATATTGAAAATGGTACCTATGTTTGCAGATTAATATTTTTTTATTTCTAAGTTCTTAAGAACAATAATTACAGGCATTGGGTTATAAAGATAAGTCAGTACTGTATGCTGTTAGAAGACATCTTGAATTAATAATCTTTTCTAAAGTAACTAATTTATATTAATCTTTTTTTAACAATTAACTTTTTTCATAATTGTTAAAAAGTTTATAGAAGTGTTTTAGTAAAAATAAAGCTATTTTTCTGTAAGAAAATCTAATGTTGGTAGTTTATAAAAATATTGCTGCAATTTTTCAAATATGTTTTAAGTTTATAATGATTTTGTACATCTGACAAATTTTTTTTTTTTTTTTGCTTTCACTAAGGCCATAGTTATCGCCTTTATTGTATTTTAATTATGATTACATAACTTGTACAAGGTAAGTATACAACTAGCCATATATACAACTTTTGGTTGTCTAATTTAAGTAGTCCACCTGCACAGCAGGTTTTACACTAGCTGCCATACTTGCAATCTACTAGGAGATTACCTATTTTAAACACTCTGATCTCTATACTTATACCAACAAATAGCGCACAAGTTCCCATACACCTAAGTGCCATCTAACCTAACCATGACCTTCCTGTCTGTACATCTGTCAAGTCATTACATATTTCAGAGTACATCACCTAACTGTAAGGCTCCAGAAGGTCCCTCTGCTAACTAACTACTCATGTTTAGTATCTTGTTAACAGGGCTTGCCCTTGCAGAGTTCACCTAGACCCTAGCACTGACTTCACAACATATCCCTAGTACTTTAGTATACCCCTGTTTCCGACCTCAGACTCCCAATCCAGATAGCCCAATAGGACTGTGACCTGTCTCTGGTACCCTAGGGTCTACCTTCCAAGGTCTTTTTCCTCTGGTTCGAGTCTTCTGGCAGCCTGGTTGGTGGTACCCCTTATCCGAGGTTCTTGCCTGCTCGATTCCTTCCACATTGGTATCTATTTTCTAGGTCTAGTATTTACAGTAGTACTGTCGAAGATCTGTGTTACTTCTCTATTTGGGTCTTCCCAAGTGGGCTTTCGGTTATTCCAGTTCACGGATTTACATGGCCACAGATGCTCTATGACCTGCCAGTTATCTGGTGCAACCATGTTACAGGTACTAATCCCAACTAATCGATAGATAGCCGTCACCATAGTACTAGTTTCAAGGACTTATCTTGTGTTTACACTGCCCAATGCCGGTTTGCATTCTTCTGTATAACTCCAATATTGCACAGATGCTCATATACACTAGTGTAACATAGGTGGTTTTCCAAATTTTTGCCGTCAGTGGGTTTTGAACTCCTAACCTACCACTTGGAGAGTTGACAACTTATCCACTTCACTAAGTCACTACACTCTCATCTGACAAATTAATACTAATTTAATTAAAATTTTTTATTTATTATTGTTTTTTAATAATTTGAAACAAAACTTATCTATAACATAAGCTTGTTTGATAATATTATTAATATTGCTAATTGCAAAGATATAAGATTATATCTTATTAAACATATTTTTTACATAGTAATTGTTAAAATTCATTAAAAATAATTTTATAATCTTTGCAAAAGGATGGCTAGTATTAAGGTAAAAAACAGGCTGGGCTAAGCTTAGAAATTTGTAAGCTGGACCAGACTTGGGCCTAATTTTGGTCTAAAATTTTGAGTCTGTTAATGTTTAAATCAGACCTAGATTGAACCTGCTAAAATATTAGGCCAGGCCTAAGCTTTGTAAATGAGCCTAGTTAGATCTAACAAGCCTATTATAGTAAAACAAATAGGATGGTTTACAGCTATATTCAATGTTGTATATCTTCTTAATAGATCTATTTTTATAAGCATCTTTAGATTTGCTTTATAAGCTATGCTTTTGTTTTTGTCTTTTATAATAAGCATATATATATGCATCTATGAATCTATTGCATAATAATAATTTTTATTATCTGTTATAATTAAAGTTACATAATTGAAATTAATTATATATGCATAATTAAAGTTAATTATAAGTGTGTATTTTTTCATCTATGATATTAAATAAAATTAATCTATATGAATGAATATTTTTTTATTCTTGATACAACCAACTTTACAAGTATATTATAACTTTTCTTATATACAAACTATGTATATACATTGTATTTGATATCTTTTATATTTAAAATCTTGCTTAAAGATTAAACTAAAAATGTATATACAGTCAGACCTCTATTATTGCACCCTCCTCGGGATCATAGGAAACTTTTTTAAAAATGTTCATTTAGGGAGAGTGTGCATTTATAAAGAGAATTTTTACTATGTTTCTATATACTTGGAACAATGACAGGGCATGCATTTAGGAAGAATTTACATAGTAGGTGCATTTATAGAGAGTGCAATTATAAAGGTCTGACTGTATATATTTATTTATAATGTAATTTTTTTTTTTCTTAAGCAGTCATGCTAGTACTTTATTAAGATTTTGAAATTACATTTGCAATTGCATAAATATTTTTAACAACTAAGTCTAGCATCACCTGGCCATCTTAATGGTACTTAAGTACAACCTGCCACATTACTTCAAGCAGAAGTAAGCTACTTGTCTAACTACTTAAAGTTCATAATAGAAGAGTCTTCTTTTTTTTATGACAAGTTCCAAAATTGTTTTCTGTATTTCTGTTCTGATTTGTTCTTCTTTTTCTCTTATTTTCTCTTTTTTTTCTTTTATCTTTTGCTGATTTGCTTTTTTTTCTTTATATGATTCCACCTTCTTTTTTTCTCCTCCTCTTTTTAACCTACCTGTTATTTTTACTTTCTTTTCTTATTCACTGATCTTCTTATATCAGACTCTCTATACTTGTTCATAAAATGTATTCTAGGCTGTATTTGCTATTACACTTACAAACTGCTATCTTGATTTTATATTTAAAAACTGTTGTAATCTATTTTGTATTTCTTTTGGAATCAGGCCTTTAATTAGAGCCTCTCTCATTCTCATTTTTTCTGTTTTAGTTTTATCAAAGAGTGCTATATATAATATATATAAAGAAACTTGGATTTTTTTCTCTTTACTAAGTCTCTTTCAGGCTGTTGCAATAGTTACTTTTTGTATTCTATCTGTTTCTTTAACTTTATCCTTATACACTTAGCATTCAGTCATTGTATACACATCTGGTCTTCTTTTGTTAAGTTCTTCTAGAATCAGAAGTTTGTCTATTATACATTTTATAAATACACTTCTTCTGGCACTAATTCTTCTTGTTGTACAATGTACTCCTTTTGTCATCTTTAGCCTTTTTCAAAAAAATGTCTAATCATATATCATAACTTTTGATTCTGGTTCTAATTCTTTAATTGCTCTTGTTTCTCTTCATTCTGCTCCTAATTTTGCATTTGTTATTAGCTTATATAACAATCTTGCTAGTATGTTAGTTCATTTGTTTTTCCACTCTAAGCAGTACTCTATTTCTTTACAACTGACTTCTTCAATCTGTATTATTTCTTTACTTGTTGCTCTTTTCTTTGTCAGACAATCAGCTTTGTCATTCTATTTATTTTTACTGTGACTCTTTACTTTGACTAACTCTATTTATATATTTTTTGTTGTAATAAGGTCTTTAATTTTTATTATCCATATTGTGTTCTTCTTTTTGAGGATCTTGTTTTTATTTGTTTGTTCTAAACCTCTCTTAATATTTCTTATTACTGCATTATTGTCTGTATATATTTCTATTTGCTTTTTTTTTAGTATTATTAATATTGCTGCTCATATTGCTACTAGCTTAGCTATTGTTAATGTTTGTTATCCTTCTAAGCCTATTGCTATTTCCTCTTCTGGCCATTCTTGTGTTTTACTTGTTTGGACCCATCCTATACCTATTCTATTTTTATTTACTGTATCTTCTTTGGCTTTCATGTTTGCTATACCATCTGTATATATTATATACTTGTTCTTGTCTCTTGTTATATTTTTTTTTAAAGCTTTTATTATTTTTTGGTTGATGTACTCATCTAGTCTTTGCCATTTGATGATTTCTATTTCTAACTTCTCTATTGTTCTAATTCCTTCAAGTTCTTGTTTTTTAGTTTCTGATCATTTCATCTTTGCTGTTTTTGTTATCTGGTCCATTGTTATATTAATTTTATTACTGTCCTTTTTTATTAACACATCTGAAATCCTGTTAATTTTGTTGTTTATTCTGATTCACTGTTGGTAGTTATCTTCTGTACCAGATTCTGTCTATCTAATATATTGTCTGCAGTATAGTTAAAGTTATTCATAATAATAATTTGTATTTATTTTTCTTTTCTTGTAATAGTCTTTACTATTTTTTTGCTAAATGATTTTTCCTATTTCTATGTCATTTGATAGTATATAAACTCTTATTATTTTTTTATTTTTATTTTTTTTTAAGATGACCTCTTTGGTCTTTTGACTTTTATTAATCACTTATTAGTATTGTGGTTCAATAAACTACTACAGAAGAGTGTACAATTGGTTACACATATAACTTTTCTATATTACCTATTTAAGAAGTCCACTTGAAGGTTTCTTATCAATTGTTATATCTAATATCCTGCTTGAGTGTTTTACTTTAAACCCTCTAAACCTATAATCTGTGTTAACTCACTGAATCATATCCAGATGCTCAGATTATTATCTCAACCTTAGAACTAATTTATTTTTAAGGTAAACCCTTCAGAGCCTTCTGTATCTATTTTTATAGCTGATCTAGGTATTACTATAGCAGAACTAACATTTGTGGTCAGGGTTTAATCATTAAATCACATATTTTTATAGAGTTTACTTAGACCCCAGCATCTGCTTCATAGCATAACTCCAGTACTTTAGTATACCTCTAAATTTCATTAGACTCTCAATTCAAATGGCTTGTATAAAACTATAACTAGTTTATTAGTATATTAGGTTAACCTAATATTTTTTTCTTCTGGTTCATTTTGACAGTTTGGTTGGTAATACTTTTAAGACTTTCAACTCAGAGGTTCTTGACTGTCTGGTTACTAAGACCTAGGTATCCATTTTTTTAAGCTAGCCTTTACAGTAGTGCCATCAAAGATCCAGCTATCTTTTTACTTAAGTCTTTCCAAATGAACTTTTTGTTACCTAATTTCAATGGATTTACATAGCTACAAAGACTTATTTAGTATTTGCACTATTTAATTTGTCAGTTTGCATTTCTCTGTATAACTTAAACATTGCACAAATGCCTTATTACTTGCCAGTTATGTTGGTGCAACCACTATTACAAGTATTCTAACCTAATCATTAGTAATAATTGTCATAATATGAATATTATATAGGTAATTATTTAAATTTTCACTATCAATAAGATTTGAACATCCAACTTACTACTTAGAGGGTTAACAACCTGACCACTTCACTAGGTCACTACATTCCATAAACTCTTATTATTGTTATAGAATGATTATTTTATTTTATTTATAATTAGTTATTTTAGTTATTATTTTATTATTATTATTATTAGTATATTATTTTATATTGTTATACATAATGTAATACTTAGTTACTGTGCCAGTTACTGTGCCAATTACTGTGCATTACTGTGCCAGTTACTGTGCCAATTACTGTGCATTACTGTGCCACTTAGTCGCTTAGTTGCTTAGACGCTTAGTCGCTTAGTCACTTAGTCACTTAGTCGCTTAGTCGCTTAGTCGCTTAGTCGCTTAGTCGCTTAGTCGCTTTGTCGCTTAAACCCAAAGATATATAAACCCTGCTAAATTCTCCAAGTGATATTAGATACAGACCATTTTCCCTCTACTCTTAACTTAGTATTCTTCTTGTAAAAGGATTTCTTAGGTACAGAAGCCTAACGAATAGCTTCTTTATTCTTATTAATAAAAGGATATAACATTCCCCCTCTAGGGTAATTCCTACAGGCAAGGCTTGTTATCTTGTTTAAAATATAAACTATCATCTCTT
>CAJVQA010001782.1:0-24120 GCA_910591915.1 Cetraspora pellucida
CTTAGATGTTCTGTTTCCTTTCTTGTTTTTTCTGTTAATGACTGTGATAAAGCCATCTGTTTCTTCATTTTTGTCAGAAGGAGAAGCTGCTTTAGGGATGCGACTTGCAGATGGATGTGGTGTTCCATAGCCATAAATGGCGAGTTCATCTCTTGGTAGCATTTCTGTATCTGGTAAAAGATCTTCTTGGATTGTCGCTTGCATTTGTTCATCTAAGCTGTTATTTGTTGTAGCTAATTCTGCTGAAACTGGAAGCTGAAGGTTTTGCTGATAGCTAGGGTCAGTTTCCTTTAAGGCCATATGCGTATCATCTTTTGTAACATTTTGTTCTTGCTGCTTAGAGTTTGCTAGTGATAGAGGTTCTTTATTGTTCTGTTCAGTACTTTCTGGAGTCTCATTTAATTCCTGAAAGTTATTTGAGAGTCTTCTATTATGTTTGTCCTCTTTGTATTGTTGATAGCTAATTCATAGATTTACTGAGTCCTGAAATTGTTGGCATTCTTTTTTAACATGGTCTTTTTTTTTACAAAAGTAGCACATCTTAGGTGCTGATTTCCATTCTGTTGTGACCTTATTGTCCTACACATGTGTGAAATGAGGTATTTTACTTTCTAGGTTAGGATCGTCTAAGTTCTCAAAGATTATAATCCATTAGTCTGTAAGGTAAAGTGTTCCTTCGATCAGTAGAGGCTTGATTGATGCAATTCTTCCCACAAACTCAAAGGCTTCTTTTATAGCATCTGATATTGCTTCTTTGTTACCTAGCAGAACATTTCTGATCTTAACTGGAAGAAATGATTTTCTTGAATCTGTAGGAATAAAGCCGAAGTAGGTTTTGCCAAAAATATAAATACCCTTGATAGCATAGTGTTTTAATTTGTCTTTGTTTTCGAACACAATTTCCAAATGTGTGCATATTCCTTTTGTAAAATGCTGTTTTGCTGCTATAACATCCTCTTTAAGGTTCTTGAATAATGAAACCATAATTTCATTAAAAGAGCTATGCATGCCTTGAATGTCTATCATTAGAGCATTTTCATTTTTTGATCTAATTTGGCTTCTGGGCATGAAGGAGGAGTAGGTTGACTGTCCCCTTCTTAATTTTGGAAAGAGACTAGACCACTGTTTAGTTAGTGTCTCTTTTGGACCTTTTTGTCTGTCACTGTCTTTTTGTAAGTTATTGTAAGGGTTAGTTTTATATGTTTCACTTAATGAACTGCTACTTTGTGAGTTTTCTATTGTGTTTAGCTTCTGTCCTGTTGTGTTTTCAGTTTCTTCTAAGTTGTCTAATATTACCTGTTCCTCAGAAGTGTTGATTGTTGTTGTGTTTATAGTATCTTTAGACGTGTTATTCTTGTTTACTTTTTGGTCTTGAGTAGCTTTCGTTTTTTCTATTTCTAGTTCAACTTGTTTGTCTCAGCTTGTTGAGTTTTCACTGGGAATTTCTTTTAGTATTTGCTTTTCTTTTTGTTTGTGTTTGGTAGTTTCTTTTATGTCAGTCATCAAGCTTAAAGAGCTTGATGTGTTTTCTTTATTTTTTTTTACTTTTTTTCTGCTGCTTGTTGAAGCCATTTTTTTTGTTGTTTTTACGCTTTTTGTGTATTGAAATTCTGTAAAGGACCTTTTTCTTAGAACAAGGGCAAGGGCCCTTGTTTTAGTAAATACTTTAGCCAGTTTTGTCTTGTTGTTTGCTCTTATTTTTAACAAAAGAATTACTTTACTCCAAAACTCGTATGTTCAGGAGAGAGTGTATGCAGATCCTATTTTCCAAACTTAAACTTTAAAAACATCTGTATCAGTTTTAGCTTATATGGATGATGCTTTCTGAGTTGCAAAGTCCAAAGAAAAGCTTAATCTAATAACTAAAACTGCCACATCCTTTTATCAAATAGCCAAAATTCAAATTAATCTGACAAAGTCTATTCTAGCCACAAACTCCTCTACCACTTCTATATAGTTCTCTGGATCTTTAATTTATTCTATTCCTAAAAATCAACCTTTCAAGTTTCTGGAATGTTGGTTTACACTTAATAATAAACAATCTCAAGCTATTAAATTAATAAAAAAAGAGGCTTATAATCTTATCAATATCACCAGCACAAAGAAAATTACTGACAAACAAATTGCTTATATTATTAATACAGTAATTATTCCAACTTTGAAATATCAATTACATAACACTATTCTTTCTTATACTACATGTAATCAAATCTTATCCAAATACCTTACTGTAGCAAAACACATATTTCATCTTTCCAGATCTATACCAAATAGCACAATGCTTAACACACATTTATATAATATTTATAATATTTGGAATATTCAACTCTAGCATTACATCTCTAACTATCTTCAACGAATTAACAACTCTGACCTTCTTGGCATTACAACTCAAATTAAACTTCAACAACTACAAAATAACTTATGGTCTCCTATTAATATTTTACATTATTCTAAACCAATTATTGATAGTCTTAACAGACATTCATTAAACTTTAAAATTATTCAACTTTTTATCTATCTTGGTTTAGTAATATCAGCTAATTCTAATATTATATAGCCCTATACAATTAGTAATGAAGGCCAGTCACTAGAATCAATTTTATCTCAACACTCTAAATACCCAATCTTCAAAAAGCAACTTAAACAATCTAATATTATATATCATGAACAACTCTGCATAGCTGACAACAGTATCTTATTAGATTGGAAACATCTTTCACCTAAACTTCTATTCTTGACTAAGGGAAGAAAACCTCTTTGGTTTTTCTATTTAGAAGATACAATTCTAGCACACTCTTATTATCAAAATATATTACCATACTACCAATCACCTAGTTATAACTCTTATGCTTATTACACTATTAACATATCTAAAAAACTTACAAAATCTAAACTCTGGTTATTTTTATATTACAATAAAGAAATTATTATTGGAAAAATATGAAAATACTTTCTCTCATCTAACCATTACTCCATCACTTACTAGACTTCTAATATAGATTTAAACTACTCAAAATTCTATCCTTTATTACCTACTAAATATAAACAATATACAGAATGCTATCTCAATTCTCGCAGAATTAACCAAACTTGTACTGTTGAAGTTTTAGCAGTTATCTTAACACAATTTCTTGGCAGAACTAATTTCAATACCAACTTAATCTCAATGCAAATTACTTGAACCTTATCTGCTCTACAGCTGTTAAGCACCCAACCTATATTCCTCTTCTACTTATAATTCCTATTTCTAACTCAATTGCTTTAAAAATTTTTATTTTAAGTAAAACTACTAACAAACTCATATCTATCTCTCAACTTAACCACTCTTACTAGCAACTATTCTTTTATACAGATGACTCAGTAATTGACATCGGTACTGATCAATACACAATGGGTATTGGTTGGATCCAAGTTGATAATAATAATCAAACTATTAACTTCTTTTCTGCTAAAATACAATTCTAGCCCTCATCATATAAAGCTAAGCTTTTTTAACTATTACTGCAATTTTAATAGCTTTATGCAATTCAGTAGTCAATATCTTTACTAACTCTCAATTAATAATTTTCAAATTTAACAACTTTCAACTTTATTCAAATCATCCTAATAAGCTATTTAAATTCAATTCATGGCCTATTTGGCATACTCTTTCTAATATTATTAAATCATACAAATTACAAATTATCTTTCACAAAGTGCAAGCTCATTTAGATAATAATCTTAACAAGCAAGCAGACTTTCTTGCCAAACAATATCCATCATCATCACTTCTTTTATTTAATTACACAAATCTTTATAACCCTTATCATATTCTTCAATAGGAGCAACATTATGTAGAACTTCCTACAAAATATATTATTAAGCAAATATTTAAAGCCTATATATTAGCTATATGGGCATTACAAAAACGTAATAGTGAGTAGTCATACTTCAATCAGAATATTGACTAGAGATCCACTTGACTTTATTTTAACTATAATTAAAAACCTTCACACAATATTACTAATTTCAAACTCAATCAACTAAAATCTTTTAAAATCAAAATTCTTCTTAATGAGTTATCAATATACCAACTATTTCATACTATTTACTCAAACCAATATCCAGATACTAATTGTTTCCACTGTAATCTAGCTAACTCTCATTTTTATTGGTGTACTTGCACTAATACACTTTTGCTTAACCAAATTATTCAAACATCTATTAATCAAATTATTTTCAGCAAATTACCCAATCTTGACACTTACCAAAAAAATGATCTAATATATAAAATCCTTTATTACCTAGCTCTCAATTCCTTATACATCCTACCTAACACATTTTATTCTAACCTTACTCTCAAAGGACTTATTTCAAAATCATTCATATCAACAGTTCAAAACTTTGACATATCATACAAAACTGCCTTCTAAGTTATTATTAATATCCTTCTTAATATTAATAAACAATCATATGAACAACTATTTTTTTAGCTAGAAAAGATAACAAAAAATAGAACTCAATCTCAACTAATTAATAAACCTTTAATATTATCTAACTCAGCAACTAAGCATACATGTTTTTATAGAAACTATACTTACTCATGCCTCTGCAGACTTCCAGATCAACTATATATTTACTCTAATACATACTCTCCTATTGGTCAAGCAATTTGCAAAATTAATATTTGGTCTATTCTATGGATCAAATATAGCATATCATTAAATTATATACTAAACATTTAAATCTAGATGAGCTTTGACCACCCTAGTAGGTTTAGATTGCAGATAAATTAGTCTAAGCTTTTATTCTTGCATGTAATTTTCAATTTATTTATTTTGTACAAATAGTAGTAGCTGTATAGTTAGTAGTTTAATGATTAGCTCTAACTGCAAGTATTGGCCTTGACTATAGCATATATACATGTAACTATTTTAAATTATTAATAAAGATATAAGCAAGGTTTCATCTTAATTTCAAAAAAAAATAAAAATAAAAATAAAATATATAAGTATTATTATTATTATTATTATTATTATTATTTTTATTTTTTTTTTAAACCTTAAGCAGTTACACTGATACTTTATTAAAATTCTTGAAACTATACATTTTTATAATTACATAGAATTTCCCAATACCTAAGTTTAGCATCACTTGGCTACCTATTTGGTACCTAAGTGCAACCTGCCACATTATCTTAGTTAGAGATAGACTGCTTGTCTAACTACTTAAAGCCATACCAGAAGGGTCTTCACCCTTTTGTGACAAGTATATCAATTGTCTTTCAAGCTTCTTTCTTCACTCGATTCAGTTTTTCTGCCTTCTTTTCCTTTTCTTCTTCTTTTGCCAGCTTGCTTTCCTTTATTTTTCCCTCTAGTTTTCTTCTTATTCAAGGACCTTTCTTCATTTTGCTTGTTATATTGATCTTTTTTTCCTATTCCTGCACTTTTTTACATCGAACTCTCCATATTTGGTCATAAAATGTATTCTATACTGTTCTTGTTACTATATCTATGCATTTTTGTATCATCTGTCTATTTAGAATCTGTTCAAGCCTTTTCCCAATCTCTGTTGTGACTAGCTCTTTTATAATTGACCTTCTGTTTTTAATTTCTTTTATTTTTGTTTTTTCAAATAATGTTTCATATAGAACTAAAGATGGAATTCTACTTTTATTACTCTCTTTAAGGTTGTTTCATGCTGTTGCTATTGCTACTCTTTGGATCCTCTTCTACAAGCTTCTTTGTTCAGTGCAGCTTGCTAAGTATGCTTAAGTTTCCTTTTCACCTTTTTGACAAACTTGGCAGTCTGTTATTATATAAATCTCTGGTCTTCTTCTATTTAACTCTTCTAGTGTTGGTAGACTGTCCATTATGCATTTGATTACTGTTGCCCTTCTAGTACTGAGTTTTCTTGTTGTACAATGTATGCCTTTTGTTCTGTTCATTTCTTTCTAAAAACTTGACCAATTATGTTGTATATTCTCTGTTTCTGGTTCTAGTATTCAGATTGGATTTGTTTCTCTTCAACTGGCTCCAATTCTAACATTCACCATAATTTTGCAGAGAAGTCTTGCTGTTATATCAACCTTTTTGTTTTCCTATTCCAAGTAGTACTTTACTTTCTCACACCTAACTTTCTCTACTAATATTATCTTGTCATGTGCTGCTCCTTTCTTTGCAAGTACATCTGCTTTGTCATTTCATTTGTCATTATTATAGTTTTTGATCTTGATCAGTTCTATTTTAATGTTTTTGCTTTTAACTAGATCTACAATGTTCATTAACCATATCACATTTTTCTTTTTCAGAACTCTAATATCACCTGTGTTTTGAATTGCTCTACTAATGTTTCTTAATACCACTAGGCTGTCTATGTACACTTCCATAGTCTTCTTTTCTGGTATCATTAAAACTGCTAACCATATTGCTACTAATTTAGCTGTTGTTGCTGAGGGCCAACCTTCAAGTCTCAGTGCTGTCTCTTCTTCTGGTCAATCTCTTTTATTTCCAACTTGTACCTAGCCTATACCTATTCTTCCTAAACTGTTTCTATTTTTTTCTTTAAATAATGCACTGTCTGTATAAAAAGTATATTTGTCTTTGTTTCTCATCATGTTTCTCATAAGTGCTTCTATTAAATAGATTGTGATCTCTCTTTCGAACTTTTGTTTTTTAATTAGTTCTATCTTTAGTCTTTCTATTTGTTTTAACTCAACTAACTCTCTCTCTTTCTCTCTCTAATCTCTCATTAATCTATTTTCTAGCAATTGTTCTATTGTTGTGTTAATCTTATTATTGTTTTTTTCTATTAGTATTTCTGGAATTGCTTTAATACTATTGCTTTGTCTTATCCACTTTTTGCATATGTCCATTGTTTGTTCTGATTTGCTTCTACAACCTTTGCATTTTCTTATTTCAGTAAATGTTTTGCCTTCTATTTTTTGTAATAACCAATGTTTTATTAAGATTTTTTTTCTTTTTTTCTTGAGTATTTTGCTAAAATGCTGATTATGCATTAGTCTGTGAACAATTCACTCTTTTTTTCTTCTGTCTTCTGATACTGTTATTCAGTTGATCATTAGTGCTTAGGTGTTAAAATTATTAGTTTTGAAATGGTTATATATTTTTCTGCATGTTTATACAAACAACACTTTCTCTTCTATTTTACTAAACTATTTGGCTTTCTTTCCTTTGCATGACAGTCTTTGTAAGCTTTTAAGCTGTCTTTATATGATTAGATTCTCACCTTTAACATCTATAAGCTGATTCAGATATAGCACACCCTATTCATTTATTGTACTACCACTTGCTGTCCAAGTTTTGGCTTCGACTAGGTCTCTTATTTTTATTCTATATCTATATACTTTCTATAAGCAGTTTTCTGTTTTGATGTTTATAACTATCTCTTTTGCTTTGACTATTGTCTAGCAAGCTAGATTGTATTTCTAAAACTTAGATTCTTCTGGTCTTCTTTCAGTATCCTATATGTCTTTTGTTAAGCCTGCCTTTTGGCATCCTTGAGCTATTCTAAGTTTTGTCAGATCATCCAGGCTATCTTTTCTATTAAGTCTTATAAATAAACTACTTATTTGTTTCGTTACTATCTCTTGACTTAGTAATTTATAGCCTTTTAAATCTTTGTGTTCTATTATATAATTGTTTATAGTTTTCATCATATTGCACTTATGTTTTGCCAAACAGATTATCAGTTGGTGAATCTTATTAATCATCTTTTCTGATATCTTTGTTAACTGTAGAAGATAGCCTAACTTTGGGATTATTACTATATTGTTTATATATGCAATTTGGCTCATTGTCATTTTTTTGTATCTAAGGTCTTTGACTGTTTGGCTAACTATTCTTTTTGTTTTTTTGCAAACTAGTGACTCTTTTATTTTACTGTTCAGCCAGATTTCCAATGATCCTATGATTTTGTTTTTTGGCTCTTCTACTATTCTACTTTGTCTGAAAATAATTTCTCTGTCTTCTTTTCTTTAACTTGAATTCATTATTATAAGCTTTGACTTATCTTCATTTATTTCAATGTCATTAGCTTTGAAAAACTCTTCTGCAATTTTAAGGATTTTCAACAATTGTTCCTTGCTGTTTGCAATCCATGTTGTGTCATCTGCATATGCGATTGCTGCTTGTCTATATTTAGTAATACAATTAATAGCTGTACCTTTTAATACTTCTTGCTCTACTATGTAGTCTAGCGAATTGTTCTCTTAAATCTTTTTCAGTAAAGGATCATAGAAAAGTCACCAAATTAGTGAAGAAATTACCTCTTCTTGGTCTATTTCATCTTCTGCTGTTATTTCTTTTGTTAAACCATAAGCTGTGATCACCTTAAGTTGACATTTATAAAAGAGGTTGATAATGTATTTTATTGTTTTTTGTGGTATCTTGACTTTTTTTAGTGCCTACTCTAAACTTTTTAGAAGGACTGAGTCAAATGCCTTCTTTATATCTTGTAAGAGTATCCATATTTCTTTGTTTTTCTCTTGTGCTTCTTCTATTATTATATTTAGCAAATGTATTGGCTGCTCTGTTGAGTTACTAGGCAGACTTGTATAGTTTTGTTTCTTAAGTATTTTTCTTTCTGTAATATCTTGGCCAGTCTTTTTGGTAGCATCTTTGTAACTAGCTTCCTAAAGGTTTCAATTAGTGCTATTGGTCTAATTTTGTTCAAGTTATATTTCTAGTCTTCATCTTTTGAAATTGAATAAACTTGTGCAAGTTTTCATTTTATTGGTAGTTCTCCTTTTCCTAAAACCAGATTTGCAAAAGCTCTGAAAATCTTTTGTAATTTCTTCTCTGCTTGTTTTATTAGTATATAGCTTTTGCCTAATATTCCTGAAGCTGTGTTGAGCTTGAGTTCTCTTATTGTGTCTTCCTACTTGTCTTCTTCTATCTTCTCTTTTAGTTTACTATACCAAGACTCATCGATTCATTCTTTTGGATTGTATACTTCTTTTCATTTTTCAGACATTTCTCTTAATTTGGTTTCTCTTTTCCTGAATTGGTTTTCAAAGTGGATTGCCAGACTATTTAGGACTTCTTTAGGTTCTGTTGTAAGTCTGACATCTTTTCTGTCTTGGACTATAAATCTGTTCAGGGTTATCTTCTTGTATGGTTTGTTCAATAGGCTAGCTATTATTTGCCCTTAATTTGCTTTAATCATTTCACATCTTTTATTTATATTTTCTTCTATTTGCTTTCTTTGATTTCGTTCTCATTCCTCTTTTCTTCTGTTTTTGAGAATTCTTTGCCAGCCTTTTAAATCATCTATTCAGGCTTTTGACCATTGCTTTTGTAGCTTTGATAACTTTGCTTCTACTTCTTTGTCTATGTTTTTAAGTCTAGTATTTATCTCTTCTTTCTCTATCTCTTGGCCTCTTTTTAGTTTTGCTTTTTTGATTATTTATTGTAGTTTAATTGCTTGTCTGTGTTGTTGTAGTTTTTTCTAATGTTGTCTTTTATTTGTTTTTGTATTGAATATCTTCTTTCTTGGAATTTGTTTATTTGCTGCTTCTATTATAGCTTCTTCTATTGCATTCTACATGCAGTTAATTATCTCTGTGCTAGAGCTACTGCTCACACTATTATCTTCTAGTTGCTTAAGCACTTTTTTCTACTCTAATTGGACTTGAAGCTCTCTAGCATATTCTTCCCAATCCTCTTGTTTAGCTTCCTCATATAAATATATTGTTCTTATTTGTTCTTTTCATTTAACTTCTGCACTGCTATAGTTTGCTATTATATGCTTCAGCCATATGACTGTTGTCAATATCTCTTAGTTACTGTCTATTATAACTTCTGCTTTCTCTATATTGGCTTCTTGAAGGCCTGCTGTAATTAACTTTGACAACCAGATGTAATCAATTCTTGTCACTGCTTCTTGGTTGGACCATGTATATGCTTTTTTTGTTGAATGTAGTTTTTTATATGAGTTTGTAAACTCCTGTCTTTTAAGTCATTTAAAGATTGGCAGCTTCTTGTAGTTTGTTGGTTGTAGGTGTTGTCTATTCAATAAGTTATCATCTGTATGATTGAAATCTCCAAGTATGATTACTTCTGTATTCTTTTTCTTGTTTGTTATTGTTTTTACTATTTTCTGCTGAATTTTCTTACTAATTAGTTTATCATTCGGTAGAATATACACTCCAATTACTACTAGTTCTAGTTGTTTGAAGTATAGTCTTACTTCTATCATGTTTTCATTAAATCTCTTGACTGCTCCAATATGTTTTTCTCAGGTTTCCTCTATTAGAATTCCAATACCTGATTCTTTTTTCTTATCTAATACTGCACTAACCCAGTAGCCTTTGAATCTAGTATTCAGATTATATAGCAATATTTTTCCTTCCTTCTCTATAATGTTCATTTCTATTATTCCTAAAATTGCTACTTCTTCTTCTGTCTAGCCTAGTAGGTTTTCTAATTTCCAGCCTTTGGTTTTAAGTCCATTAATGTTGTGACAGGCTAATTTTATTTCTTTTCTCCCTACTTTCTATTTTTCTTTTAACTGCTTGTATCTTGTCTCCCTGTTATCTACTTTCTCTTTGCTTTTTTCTTTCTTTTCTTTTTTTGGATTAAGAAATCTTTCTTTACTTCTTTTTTTAAATACTCTTCTCTTCCTATGTAGAAAGTCTCTGATCTTCTTATCTATGTTCATGATTTTAACTAAGGTGCCCTCAAGAGCGATTTGCTAGATCTTTACTAGCTATGCTTCTTGTCTCTTCTCAATTACCTAATCTCTCCCAGATTCGTTCTAAGATTTCTTTCATAAATGACTCTCGACCTTGCTTTTGTGCTTTGAGATCTTTTGATCTACTTCTTGGGTCTTTTTTTTCTTTTCTTCTTGCATATCTCCAACTTGAATTATCTTTAATTCTACTTTTATTTATGAAGGTTTTATCTCTATGTCTTTCTTTGCTATTCATGTATAAAGAAGTAGCTGCATCTGTTCCAGCTTTTTTTTCTTTCTTTTTTGAGGCTTTCTCTTTTTTTTTATTATTCTTTTTCCTTTGTTTATCCAATATACTTGAAAGTTGTTATACAAAATTGGTTTTGTTTAAGCTGCATTCATTTTCTCTTCTGTTGCAAACATTATCACTGCTGTTCTTCTTTAGTTTCCATTTTTGTTTGGTAGGATGTGAACTGACTTTACTTCTTTGCTTCCCAGGCATTATAGTAGTAGGACTTCTGAGACATTTTTGAATAGATCTGTCAACTTTGCTGTATATTTTCTTTGATTTTCTCTTGCTTCATAGTTCTTTTTCCTCCTAGTTACTTATACTAGTTTGTCATTGTTGACTGGTATGGTCCATGAAATATCAACCTTTCTGGGTTCTTCTAGTTGCACAACTGCTAGTACTTTGTATTTTGATTTTTTGATTCTTATGATATAGGCATTTTTGAATCTTCTGCAAATGTATTTTAGTTCTTTTTTGTTGATATCTGATGACAGTCCTATATTGTTAATCTTTCACTACTGTCCACCTTTTCATTAATTTCATTGTAGTTTATGTCTTCTTTGATCTCGTCATCTTCCTTATTAACTGTTTTTCTTTCAGTTTTTATTATATTGTTACTTTTTTTGTGCTGTAATTCAATGTTTTCTTTTTGCTTTCCCTTCTTGTTTCCTCTTTCTTCTGGTATTAGTTTGTACCAATCACTTTCTTTTCTGCTAATTCTTTGTATTGCTTCGTTTCTACTATATTTGCAGTCGAAGTCTACTTCAACCACAAGTTTTCTCTTTTAAAAACTTCTTTGATTTCTTTGACATGTTTATTCTCTTTTAGTGACCATTTGATAAACTTTATGTATTCTTTTTGTGTTGTACCTGGCATATTGTGTGTTAGTATATTAGCAAGTAAGCTATTATTTCAACTATAGTCTCTTCTATTTGGTGCCCACATGCTATCTTCAAGTGGTATTCCAAATATGTTAATTTCTTTTTTGATTTTTTGATTTCTTTTTTGTTCTGTTTCTTTGTCTTCAATTACATCTTGCATTGCGTCTTTGGTTATCTTTGTCAACTTTTTATTTTGCTTTTCTATCTGTTCTTTGACTTTCTTTTCTTCGATAGGTAACTGTGCTTCTATTTGTCAACTGTTACTAAAACTTACCTCTGCCTCTTTTTTCTTTTGAACAGTTAAAGTATCTTCTTGCAGTTCTCTACTCTGCTGTTAGATTTCTTTTTCTTCTCTTAGTGCCACCTCTTGCATTTGCTTTACTAAATCTAATTTTTTTTCTAGTTGTTCTTTTTCAGCTTTTTCCACTATCTCTCTTGCTATTCATAAAAAAGCTACTTCATTTGTATTTTGCCTAGTGAGTGTTGCTACAATCTCATCTACTCTGTCTGGCACTATATATGTGTTGCTTGCTTCATTAAAGAAGTGCTTATTGTGTACATTGCCTAATGCCCAGTAAGCTTTTCTTATACAGATTGCTTTTATGTTCTCTCTATACTCTTCAGGCAAACTTTTATCCATTGCTAAATCTGTTCTTTTTTAGAATCTTCTTCTATTTTATTGCTGTATATTGGTTCATTTATTTTGTATATGGCCACTTGCACGTGCTTGTTGTTATTGCTTGATATGTTATATGACTTTGTGCAATGTAAACAGATCTACTTTTAGGATCAGATGGAAATTACCACAATTGTTATTTCAACACTAAAAATTTTCAAAACACCTTGCTTTTCTCTTGTAACTACTCTAATATTACTGAGTTCCTTTTGGTTTCTAAGCTTGTCTAGTGCACTTTTTGTTGCTGCTTCTTTTAGCTTAGTGCTGTTTAGATGGTTTTTTATTAGTTTTTTTAAGAAAATTTAAGTTTCTTTTTTACTAATTTTGTGTCAAAGTGATCATCGGGAAGAGTTTTGTTATTATTATTATTATTATTATTATTATTATTATTATTTTGCTTTTACTAAGACCATTGGTTATTGATGACTACTGTCTTTATTGTGTTTTAATTATGATTATATAACTTGTACAAGATAAGTATGCAACTAATTACATATACAGCTTTTGGCTATTTATTTAAGTAGTTTGCCTGCAAGTTCTATATTAGTTGTTATACTTGTAATCTGTCACTCTAATTCTTATATTATATTTAACAGATAATATATAAGTTTTTGTATATCTAAGTGCTATCTAATCTAATTTTGATCTTTTTTTCTGTATATCTATCAAGTTGTTATATATTTCAAAATATGTTATTTAACTGTAAGGTTTTAAAAACCTTTTTGTTAACTAGTCTACTTATTTTTTATAAGACATTAATAAGGTTTATCTTTATAAAGTTTACCCAAACTCTAGTATTAATTTCATAACATATCCTTAGTACTTATAATATATATATCACTGTTTTGTTATCTAACTCTAAATCTAAATAGCCTAGTAGAATTATAATATATTTCTAATATACCAAATCTGGTTCAATATTTTTTTCTGACACTCTCATCTATAAATATTTTGATTGAAATTTCTAGAAAACAAAACTTAGAAAAACTCAATAACAAGACTAGAAAACAAGATTCAAGATACTAATAAAAAAGACAGAATAGCAAAAGTTACATTTAGTTTAATAAAAAAGCATAGAAGAGAAATCATAACAATAACAGAAAACAGTATATAAAGAATTTTTGATAAAAAGTAGAAAGTTTTTCAAAAAATTGAAGAATTGCCATAACTCTGTATCATAAATCTTTCAAGTTATACAAGAAGCCATAATAAGACAGGCAAAATAAATAAACAAATATGTACATCAAATTTGTTTAATCTAGATACAACATATAACATAGAAGCATATAGAAAATGATTGTGCAATATGAACAAAAATTTGTTAGAAGAATATAGAGGAAGCTTTAATGCAATTTTCACAAGAAGAACATATAAGATAATGAACAATATGCATAATAAAATTTTCTTCAATAAAGCAAACAAAGCATATGCAATACCTAGTAAAGAAGATAACATCATTGCAGCACTTACAAAACAAACCTAAATAAAGTAGTGCTTCTATAAATAATAAGAGAAATATTAGAAAAAGCAAAATGAAAACAACCTAGAAAGAAGCTTGATTTTGTAGAACAGTACCAAGATAAAATAAGTATAGACAAGAAAGAAGAACATCAACAGACAAATAAAATAAAGAAAAGGCAAGAAGAGCTAAAAGAAAAGACAAAAAAAAGAAATGAAGATAATGAAGAGGCCAACAAAAGTTTATAAGCAAATATTGAAATTGCAGGAAAAAAAGTAAGTATAAAGGTAGGACAAACAAATAATAGTCAAGTAAAAGCCAAATTATCTATTTAAGAAAAAAAAGAAGAAGAGCAAAAAAGAGAACAAAAACAAGAAAACATAGAAATAAATAAAAAAAAATCAAGATAAGATTAATAACAGAAGAAAATGAAAAAAAAGAAAAAACAAGAAATCGAAAAATAAAATTGATATAGAAGAAGTACCACTTGAAGAAAGCATGTGAGCATTAAGCAAAAAAGACTGCAATTATAACAACAGCTTACTTACAAATATATTAGTATATAATGTACCTGAAAAGACCAAAGAAAAATGTATGAATTTTATCAGATGATCATTAAAAAATAATAAGCATATAAACTCTTTCTGCTGATTATTAAAAATTACAAAAAATCAAAAAAGTAAAAGTAAAAAGTAAAAGAAATAACTATCCTAGAAGAAGAATTTAGAGTAGCTAACAAAAACAAATGACCAATAGACACAAAAACATCTAACATAATAGAAACAAACACCTATTACAGAAAAACAAAAAAAACAACAACAAACCAGTTCTTCAAGGATCTGGTTTTGTTACAGCAACCAAACAAATAACAATTAGATAACTATATTCCAATATATGTTCTTAACTTTAACTCAAACATATATACTATGAATAAACAAAATAATAAAACAGGTCCTAAACAAACAACAAATATTCAACAAAAGAAACATCACTTCAACCCTCTCAAGACTCCTATACAATATCAAAATACTCAAAAAAATAGGCAACTTAGCATACCTCTGCCAAAAATCAATACATCATGTGTAAATACCAATACAACAACAATTACTATAAATAGTAATAACAACACAAACACAACAGAAACAGGCAATCACAACACAACAAACATCTTAGAAAGAAAATCACAACATAATACAACACAAACACCTGACATAGACATGCAACAAAAAACTCACAATAAGGGTATAAAAAACACAAATAATACATAAACTGCAAGCACTAACAACAATCAACCTGAACTAACAGGCAACACAAACACAACAACAATACAAATAGCTAATAATCAACAACAACTTACCTATAGTCAAGCACTAAAGCAATATACAAATATAGATGAGATGACAATTGATGAACAAGAGGCTTATAAAGTTATACAAAGCTGGTCTAAACATGTAATACAAGAACTAGATAACAAGATCAAAGACTAATTCAATCACAACTCCTGGCCAATTGACAAAACTATTATAACATTAAATAATAGTAAAGAAATCAAAGATTTTATTTCCTATAAACTAAACATACAACCTACAAATCACCAGATACCTGCAGCAATTCTTCTCAAATTCAAATATCATGATTTTGCTTTTTTTTTATCTTTTACTAACAACAAACAAATCAAACCAGCTTACAAATTAGAATTTAATAACCTTCTATGAAATGCAATTAACAAATATAAAATATAACACAAAGTTACTTTAATAAACAAACAAACTAAAGATCAGATACAGCTTAAAATTCAACAAAAATTAATCATTGAATATCTTATTAATCTAAACTTCAGAAACCTTAAACCCAGCCAAGCAACACAAGTTATAAAATACTGCAGAAACTTTATTAAAGCAACACCTATACAAGACAACTAATATATACAAGAAGCAATATATCAAGCATATGAAGAAAAAAAACAAGATCTACCAGATATGCTCCAAAATATAGATATAGAAATAACAGGAATCCTACCATTTGAATTACCAATTGAGAAAAAATTACTAACAAGAGCAGTAGCAACTACTCTTTATATCTTATTTAACTTTAAGACTTTGTCTGATGCATACTTTGTAATTCTATCTGAACTATCACAAAATGTTTCTAAGTTAAAAGAAAAACTAAAGCAATACTTTTCAATTATGGATCCAAAACAACTAGCAAGTCTTAGCTATCTTAAAAATAAGTCAGCAGACTACTATAATTTCACAAGAATACCTTCTAATTACTTCATACTACCTCCAGAAAAAGAATCACTACCTATAACTTATCATCAGCTAAACTGCCATATATGATCACTGTTTTCTTTTGATTCAGAAAATAACAAAATGACTATATAATAAGTAGCAGACCTACTCCATGAACACTACAAGTTTAGAATGATACTTAATGATTATTTTAAACAAAAGCTACTTCTTCTAAAACAACTCAAAGATATTAAAACTACTTTTATATATATATATCCTATAACTGATGACATTCAAGCAAAAAAGTTCTTAACAGAAGTTAAGAAAAAATAGAAAGTCACATTTCTAATCTGTTCAGACATCATAATGGCTAACCTAACTGACAAACTAAAACTACCAAAAGACTATAATCAAATAACTCAATTTAATATTACAGTACCAATTACCTTCCTTAGACAACTTGTAGACATAGCAAAACTATTAAGACAAGAATACTACTTCTCAAAAATTCCAAGTAGCTGGATTAGTATAACTCAAAAGGCAACAACAAATTAAGAAATTATCAAAAAACCTGACCTGCTACAATCATTAATAAAACTTTAAGAAGTATTAGAAAAAATTATAAATGAAATATATATTAATATTTCAATAGAAAAACAACAAGATATAACACCAACTCTCAAAATACTTTGAAAACACTTCAATATATCTACTATTCCTAACTACTTACTACCTCTACTTTCAGGACCTATGTGTGACATCTTTGCCTAACAACTATGACTCAAAAACACCAAATTAACAAAAATATCAACAATAGTATACAAACAACAGATAATTTAAACATTATAATACACAACATACAAGGTCTTAACAACAGACTAAAATTTCAAATATGGCTTGAATTTTGTCAAAAATCACAATATCATATTATCAGTATAACTGAAACCAAATTAGCAGAAACAAGATGCTCAGAACTTACATTATCCAATCTATACTATAAAATCTATATAGCAAACTATAATACTAACATAGCAATTAAACAAGAAGCAAGCATGGGTACAGCAATTGCAATCATATTCTCATTACAACTATACATATACAACATCATAACTTTATCAGATACAGCCATCACACTAAACTTTTACTTTCTAATAACAAACACATTCGTATAATTTTAGTATATCTGCTCTCTAATAACAAAAAGCTTAATGCAGATATACAAAATAAAGTAGCAACATGGGTCATAGAAGCATCAAATAGAAACTACGATACAATAGTACTAAGGAACTTTAACTACAATTTATCAAAACATCCTAATCAAGATCCATACATGTTTAGAATAATGAAAAAACAAGAACTCAAAAGCACAATACAATACTTTGACATAATAGAACTTATATGAATTAGATAAGACAAACATAGCCAAATAGATGATATTTGAATACCAACAACAATTCTTTATCAATATGACAAAATTTAACTAATATCACCAAATAAAATAACAAACAGTGATTACCAAATACTTAAAATCAACTGGCAAATTAATTTAACTATCAAAACATAATATAGAAAAAGGCATAAACATTGGATATATAAATACAAAAAAATAACAAAAGATACTTGAAAAGACTACTCTCAAGAAATTAATCAACAATTATCTACTATGAAAATCTTAAAGACAATTACAAATACATAAGAACTTAACAAAGCTTGAAATCAGCTTAGTACTGTAATCACAATAGCAGCAAAAAAGCATATATCTAGAACAAAAATAAGCTCAAAAACACATTATGCATTTTCAAAACAAGCCACAAAACTACACAGTGCCTTAACAGAAATTAATAAACTAATATAAAAATTAAAAAATAACAATAATATAACAAACACAAAAGAGACAAATACATCTATAACAAAAATAAACAAGTTAGCAAAAACACAAATTCCAAGAGTCGACTAATCTAACTTAATACAAACACAATATAATTAATTTTTACAACAACTCAAAGAACAACAAAAATTAATACATATTGCAAAACAAACAGAAAATAACATTGCACACAAAGAAAAAATTAACCAACATATAAATAACCAATATAACAACTTTCAAACAAATACAACAAAAATAATTGACAGCATATTAAATCGACATACAGATCCTGTGCATTTTGAAAACATTAAAACAAAAGACAGAATATTCTCATTAACCAAAAAAATTAAACAAAAAATACAACAACATTATAAAATATGAACAAAATACAAAAATCCTAATATTCTTTTATGGAAACAATAGTAAACAGAATATTAACCACTAACACACATACAAGCAAATTGGTACAATAGTTTATTGCAGACTATATCAACTGATAAAATATGATTAGCTATAAAAGAAGCACCACTAAACAAAGCTCCTGAGCTACAACAAATAAGCAATGAAATGCTCAAACATTTAGAAGATAAAAGTCTACTACTTCTGCTAAATATACTCAATGCATGTATAACTCTCCAAACAATACTAAAAACTTGGAAACAAAGTGCAATATATCCTATATTCAAGAAACCAAAGTTTAATAGACAATTAAATCAAACAAGACCTATAACACTAATAGAACATACTAGAAAAATATTTACTAAAATTCAACAAAAAGAATTAGCAACATCTGTATTCAATATCCAATACTAAATATTTGCAATTATGTAGCATTACCAAACACATTAACATTAATACCAATACATATGCTCATTCACATATTAGAAGGTGCATATAGCAATAACAACCAACTCTGGCTACTATTCTAGAACATGTCTAAAGCATATAATTCAGTTCATATACCACTACTCAAAATAGTACTACAAAGAATAAAAATATCTATAGCAATAATACAACTCATTATCGAAATATTCACAAACAAAACCAACAACATAATTACAACTCTCAGAAACACAAAAGATTATACAGTACATAACAGAATAGATCAAGATGAAACAATTACTCTATTATTATGAAGGATCTACTATAACTCTTTAATAACAAAAATTGCAACAAGCCATACTAGATATACACTTAAAACCTATACTAATATACAAAAACCAAACCAGTTTGTAATTAAAAAGAGCTTTTCAGTACTTGCATACATGAACAACACATTGTGGATTGCTTCAACAAAAAACAGCTACAAGCAATAATTGATATTGCAACAACTTTTTTTTAGCTAACAAATATACAAGTCAACCCAAATAAATCCATACTAGCAACAATAACAAAAATTACAAGTTTAGAAATACAATTTAATAACACAATTATCAAATCAATCAACACAAAAGCAAGTTTTCACTTTCTTGAATGTTGGTATACAACAAGTAAAAAACATATATCAAATCAAAAAATAATAAAAGAAGAAGCAGCAAGTGCATTAAAAAGACTGCAACAAACTCAAATCATTAACAAGCAAGTAATATATATAGTAAATACAGTAATCCTTACAAGAATCGTATATTGAATACAAAATACAATTCTGCCAACAACAATTTGTAAACAAATAACAAACAAGTACACAAATATTATAAAACACAAAGCTGGATTAGTATCAAGTATACCTAATTTAACAATATACTATTATAGACTATACAGACTTAGAACAATAGAAAATATACAAACTCAACAACATATATCAGTAATAAGTTATCTACTTAACCATTCTTTATTTAGCATATCATCATTTAAAATACAACTACAACAGCTACAGTATGCAGTTGCAACAAACAAATCAATCCTTTTACTACATTCAAACATTTTTTCAACAGCAGAAGCATATACAACAACAGCAAAAATAATAAACATCTGTTGTATAAACAATATCACATTTAATAATCAAACCAATCTATGGCCAAAACCACTAACAACAGTAGGCACATCAATCAACATCATTCTAAACAACATGTCAATGGCATGCAAGATTAAAAATATACTAGATAAAATAAATCTGTACTATATATAACAACTAGTACAAAAAGATCAAACTTTAACTCGAACATGACATGCCTTAGCATATACAATACAAAAAATGCCTAGAGGCAGACAACCAAAATGGTTTAATGAACTAATATCAACAACAAAAGACTGGCTTCAACACAACAGTACAATGCTCATTCAACTAAACCCATTCATTAGACAAAACACTATATCTGAAAAGAAGAAGTGAATAATATATGAATACAGCATGATTAGAAAAATAACAAGTATAAACAAAAAACACATAAACATTTAACATTGGGTTCAAAATAACTCAGACCAACTGCAACAATGCCTAGGCTGCAATCACTCTAACAAAAAATCAAAGAACAAGAAATGTAAAATAAAAATACAACATTCTGCAAAGATACTTAGAATACAAGTTAATTGTAAAAAGCAACTAAGAAGCTTAAAAACAGACATAATATATACAAATAATAAGTACAGAGAAAACAAATACAAAATACCAAAACCAATTCAATTAAATACTAACATTCTTAGAACAAACTACAACAATATTGATAAAGCAATACCAAATCCAAAAGCAAAACAAAGAATATAGAACTTGTACAAACAAATAAACAGTCTACATCTAAAAAACTTTGAAGTTGTACTAAGTATACAAACAGAAGATATCAATAGTATACCAACAACAACTTCATATTGGTGGATAACAAACAATGAAATACAGCTATATTACACAACTAACAATTGGCCATTAAACCAAAAACATTATGCAATACAATATCATGCATAATTCTAGCACTACTACAATGTACTAATATAAATATACAATGCAACTACAAATTCACAACACATATAATACAATTAGTAAAAAATACCTCAAGCTACAATATAACACAACTACTTAGAACAAATAATGATAACGGATGGTTAATACTAAAAGCACTGGCAGCAAGAAAAAATATAATATGGTCAATACAATATAACCAATATACAGATAAACCCACAATGAGTACAGACCTGTATCAAACTGATATTATATACACAAATATAAGAAATGATATATTTACAATAAGCTGAAAAGAAAAAACAATTAAGCATACTTCAAGACATTTTATACAACATGTTTAAAATGCACAACAAACAGCAACATGGCATTTACAAAATCGAAATATCAAATAGGATCAAATACAGAAAAATATAAATTGGAACAACTTTTATAACTTTATAAACTATAATGAAAGACTAACAGCATGAAGCACAAATTCTAAACATCACAGATCAAATCATTTAAACTAAAACTTATTCTAGATAAACTTCCTATACAAGCAAACTTATACAAATGGTACCCTAAAGAACATATGACACAAGACTGTTATAGATATAATAATGAAAATGAAACAAATATTTATTGGCTTACTTGTTACAAAAACAAAGTAAGCTTGCAAACAATAATTAAAAATACAGCAACAAAAGCATTACAAAAATACAAGGCATTCACTGAACCCAACCTACAATTGCTAACAAACATACTCAAACTAACAACAAATAATGCATCCAATCTGAATTCAACAATACTAGCAATAACTGACCAAAACACAATAAATCAAGTTAATAAACTATTAACAGATTACAAAAGAAAACACAATTTTACATGCTATATATTGCACAAAATTGCAAACAACATATACAAAGAGCTATAAATACTATAATGTAAAGAAGTAGCAGAAGCTACTTAAGGCAAAAAAAACAAAAAAAATAAAGAAAACAAACTGAAAAGAAAAGAAAATGATGAACAAATCCAAGAACAACTAGACAATACAACAGTAAAAAACCAAGAAGCAGTAACTAATCAAGCAATAAATAAAATCAATAAATGGGTTTTACTATTTCAAAAGCACAATACTCCTCCAGCTGTCATTGACAATATCATAGACTAAGTAATGTTTTTGACTCTGCTTAGCAAAGTATGAATTGTAGGTAAAGTATTCTAAGTTTTAGTTTTATTAGAAGTAATATATTATTACATGTAATTATCAATGTACTACATATGTTAAAATTCAATAAAGAACCTGAGGCAAGATCTTGCTTTTAAAAATAAAATAAAATAAAAAATAATAATAAGCATATCAAAAATGTTGAAGAAATTTTTAAAAAAGAAAATCTATAGATAGAAGTAGACTTTAACTATGAGTATGGCAGAAGTAAAGCAATACAAAGAATTAGCAAAAAAGAAAGCAATTAGTACAGAATAATTACAAAAAAAGAAAAAATAGCCAAGAAGAGAAAAGAGAAAACATATAATAAAGAATATCAGAAGGAAAAAAACAATATATCAAATTTAAAAAAAAGAAATATGAATAGCAAGAAAGTAAAAAAGAACTTACAGAAGATTAAATAGATACTGACAAAGAGAAAACACAAAAATATAAATATATAACAATTTGGAATTATTAGCAGATATAAACAAAAAAAAGATTGAATATATATGCAAAAGATTTAAAAAAACACACATAACAAGAATTAAGAGATCCAAATATAAGTCTCTTACAATAGTTCAAATAAGAGAATTAGAAAAAAAAGACATATCATAGTCTATATCAGTTAATAGTAACAAACTGATAAGAGTAACAGAAGACAAAGAAAATTATGAAACAAAACAAAAGCAAAGTTAGTATATAGCAAAAATAACAGGACTGCTAAGCAATACTTTAGAAGTTTTGCTACTATGCTGTCTAAGAAGCAAAGGTGTAAAATCAGTATACATTCTATCAAACAGAAACAGGAATTAAAGAAGAACAGCAATAATTATATTTATAGCAGAAAAAAAAAAAGAAAGCAGTTCAAACAAAACCAATTAGATATAACAACTTCCAAATATTCTGACTAAATAAAAAAAGTAAAGAAGTAAAAAAAAAGAAAAGTGTTAGAGAAAGAAGAGAAAGAAGCTAAGAAAGAACTAGCTAAAGTCTAAACAGAAGATATACAGAAATAAAAAGTAATTTTCAAATACAAGATGTAAAAGAATGGTTAGAAGATAAAAACATTACTGATGAAAAAAGCTAAAACAAAAATAGTTAGGTTCTAAACAAAAAATACATTGAAATAGAAAGTGATCCCTAGTTACAGAACATAAAAAAATGGTTAGGAGTCAAAAATGCTAATATAGAAAGAAATGATGAAAACATAATTGAAAAGAAGATAAAACTAAACATACAAGTACATGTAGAAACAAGACAGATGAAAAAAGTCTTAGATCAAATCTTAGATAAACTAAATCAACTAGAGGATACTCAGTTAGATATAAAAGAAGGCCTGACTAACTGCTTCTGAGGACATCCAAGTTAAATCTATAAATATAGATAAGAAGATCAGAGATTTTTAGCATAACAAAAAAAGGATCTTTGAAGAAAGAAATAAAAAAAAATCTTCTAATCCAAAAAAAGAAAAGAAAAGAAAAAGAAAAAGCAGAAAATACAAAAACAAAATACAAGTAGTTAAAAAAAAAATAGAAAAAAGAGAGAAAAAAATAAAAATTGCATGTCATAACATCAATAGACTCAAGATCAGAAGTTAGAAATTAGAAAACCTGCTAGGCTGGGCAGAGAAAAAAAAGATAACATTTTTGGGAATAATAGAAACAAACATTATCCCTTAGATTGTAACACAGGCAAATTTGCCTGCGTCAATTTTTTTAAAATTAATTTTTATAATAAAATTTTAATAATTAATTTTAGCAATATACTTTCTAAGCAAAAAATTTTTTTAAAAACCTACTTTATAAACTTTGCTAAGAAACTTTTTTAATTTTATTAAAAAACTTTTGATTAATTAAAGTGCAAAGTTTGTGTAATATTAGAGTTTACTATTAAAATATTTTTTAGCTTTTCTAAAATTTTATATGTTTCTGAAGCTAGAAAAAATTTTTGCTCTTAAG
>CAJVQA010001783.1:0-24120 GCA_910591915.1 Cetraspora pellucida
TTGCAAATTTTTGCCATCACTGGGATTTGAACTCTAGACCTGCCACTTGGGGGTTGACAACCTATCCACTTCACTAGATCACCACACCCATTATTTTTATTTTTAAAATTCAGACTTAGTAAACTAAATAGATATATATATTAATAAAATTATCATTTTTTTAATAAGTATCTATAAGTAAACAATTATATAAATAAGTTTTTACATTAAAAGAAAATATAATTTACAAATATAATATATATTTTATTTGAACTTATATATTAAATTATTAATTATAGAATCTTCTATTTAAATAAATTTGAATAAATTGATTCAATTAAATAGTTTAAATATAGTTTTATATTTAATTTATAAATTGCAAATTAAGATGAGTTTTTAAATAGAATGTCTGTAATAAAAAAATTACAATTAAGTAATTACTAATTATTCTAAAATTTATAATATAGCAATTATATTATATACTTAATATATTTTTTTATAATTTAATTTTATTATTTTAATATAATCTTTATTTTTTAATAAAATCTTAAACATTTGTATTGCACTGCATTAAGTAGTTTAAATTTAAATTAAATTTTATATAGAAGAAAAGTTTAATAATAAATTTGATGTAACAAATAAAATATTTTTCAAAAAGTAATTAGTTAATAGTTATTTTTATATTGTTTTATATTTTATTCTAATAAAATTTTGATTATAATAAATTATAAAAAAGATTATTAAAAATTTAATAAAAAATATAATATATTTTAAAGAAAAAGAATTTAAATTAGCTATAAAGGTTTATTTAAAAGTAAATTATTCTAAATTTATTATTAAAAAGTTAATAAAATAGTAAAATACTTATTATAAAAAAAAATTTTATAAACTAATAAAAAATTTTTTAAATTTTTATTAAATAAATATTGTCAAAAAAAAAATAACTTTAAGCATTATTATAATTTTTAGTTAAAGGTATCTTAACAACTAAATAACAATTATTTGTTAAAAAATCTTAAATCAAAATATTTTTAATAATATTTAAAGTTGATCTTTTCTCTTAACAATATTTAAAGAAAGTATAATAACTTAATAAAATGAATAAGTTGTTAACTTTTCAAATAATAAATTGGATGTTTAAATCTTATTAACAGTGAAAATTTAAATAATTATCTATATAATACTTATATTACAGCAACTGTTTCTAATAATTGGGCTAAAATATTTGTAATAACAGTTATACTAATATAACTTGCAGATTATAAGGCATCTGTATAACTGGTTATACAGAGAAATGCAAACTGATATTAATTAGTACAAACTCTAAATAAGTTTTTGTAGCTATGTAAATCTTTTAAAATTAAAAAACAAGAAGTCCATTTGAAAAAACCTAAGTAGAAAAGTATTATAGATCTTTAATAATACTATTGTAAAGACTGAACTACTAAAAATGAATACTAATAGTAAATATTCAAACAGCAAAAACTTCTAAATTGAGAGTTTCAAAGATATTACTAATTAGGCTACTAATATAAACTAAAAAAAAAAATTATTAGGCTAACTCAATATACTGATAAACTAATTATAATTCTGTATAGGCTATCTGAATTAGAAGTCTGAAAAACAGACAGAAGTATACTAAAGTATTAGAGATATGTTGTAAACTAAATGTTAGAATTTGAGTAAACTTTACAAAAACATAGTAATTAAAGATAAAACTCTAATTGCAAGTATTGTTCTGTTATATCAATATTGGCTTAGCTGTAAAAATGAGTACAAAAAGCTCTAAACTATCTTGTAGTCACTTTCAGTGATTTCTTCTATATCTTTGATTTCTGCTCTTTGTAGACCTGAGGCCAGTTCTTCCAATACCTATATATAATTAATTCTTGTTGCTGTTTCTAAGTTTAACCATGTGTATCTTTGTTCAGATAGATGCAATTCTCTATATATATTATAAAAGTCTTGTCTCTTTATCTAACTAAATAATGATAAACTTTTGTAACTAGCAGTTTATGGGTTTTGCCTATCTAGAACATTGTTTGCTATATGGTTAAAGTCTCTCTTAATTATAATTTGTGTCTGTCTATGCTTTTTTATGATTATTTTAACTATTTTTTGTTAAATGTTTCTTTCTACTTCTTTGTCATTTGGTGGTATATAAATCTTTATTACTATTAATTTTATTTGCTTAAAGTATAGTATAATTTCTATTATATATTTATTTATCTTCTTGATTGTGTCTACATATTTTGCTTATTGTTCTTTTATTAACACCCTTACACTTGATCTTTTTTTCTTGTCTTCTGCTGCACTACTTCAATAACTGATATATCTTTTTGTTGTTTTGTGTACTAAAAACTTTTCTTTCTGCAAGATTCATTTTAGTAATTCTTAGTATTGTAATTTCCTCTTCTTCTGCCTAGCTGAACAGGTTTTCAAGTTTTCAACCTTTGGTTTTTTCTAGTATTGTAATTTCTTCTGCTTTTGTTCAGCCAAGCAGATTTTCAAGTTTTTAACCTTTGGTTTTTAATTCATTAATATTATGACATGCAAATTTTATCTCTTTTTCCATTCTTTACATTTTTCTTTTAAATGGTTTTGTTATACTTCTGTATTAACTGCTCTTTCTTTTCATTTTCTGTTTTTCTTTTCTTTTAGATGAGGTAATGACATTCTTTTTTCAAAAACTTCTCTTTTCTTTGCAGAAAATTCTCAAGTTTCTTATCTGTTCTTGTTAATTCGACTATGGTGTCTTTAGGAATGATCTAGTTGAGCCTTCTATGCCTTTTCTTCAGCTATCTTCAATCTTTTTAATTTTTCTAGTATCTGGTCTAATATGTTCTCTATATCTGATATTTGTTCTTGTGTCTTTTTTGTATTTTTAATTTCTTTTCTTGGTTTTTTTTCTTTTTGGTCTGTACTTGCTAAATTTTCTTTTCTATTTCTTTTGTTCTAATAGCATTCAATTTTTTGTTTAATTCTTCTATTACTCAGTCTTGTGCTATAACTGTTCCTCTTCCTATACTCTTTTAAATCTGTATGCTCTTCTTTTAAGTCAAAGTCTTCTATTTTTCCTTCTGTTTGTATCTTTTGTGTCTTGCTGCTATTTTTATAGAATTTTTCATCTAATCTTTTTGGTTTGACTTTCTAAAACATCAAGACTCCATTGTATCAGACCTTTTTTTTTGTAGTTATATTCATATTTTCATGGCTTTAAATAACACTACTGTGTAATTTCTTGGTCTTTCTATCTGTTGGTAGAATGTATACTGTCATTGCCTTTCTGGTTTTGAGTTCTTATAATAGAATTAGTTCAGAGATTCCCTTTTGTATTCCTATCAATCTTGCTATAAATTAGTTTCTTTCTTTTTTCTTCTCTTCTTCTTCTTTGTCTATTGTCATTCTTGCTAAGTTTTCATTTTTTAAAAAAATTACTTATAGAAATGCTTGTTCTTCTTCTCTCTTTACTTTTATTATTGCCATTGTTCTAATATACTTTTTTGGATTCTGCATCCTACTACTTTACCTATCTTCTTTACTAGGTACTTGATTTCATACTCTATCATCTTCTTTGGCAGGTTCCATACTATTAATGCTATTATATTTTTTTTATTCTCTTTGTCTGTATCTCCTTTTTCTTAATTGAATAAATTGTCTTCTGTTCTCTTAATTTCTTCTTTATTTTTCTTTTCTTCTATCAGTTCATCTTTCTGCTTTAACTTCTCATTCTTCTTAATTTTCTCTTCTTCTAGTTCATCTATGTCTGAGATTATTCTAAACCAATCATTGTATTTTCTTTGGATTTTGCTAATTGTTTCTTCTCTGCCATATTTGCAGTCAAATATGACAATGATCCAAGCATTACTTTTTTTAAATATTTCTTTAACCTTTTTAACATGTTTATGGATACTAGTAATCTCTTAACGAATTTTGTTCTTTCTTCTTGTGAACTACCTAGTACATTGTATACTTATATTTTTGTTATATATATTCTTTTATTACTGCAATCTCTGTTCAAGAATGATTATATGCTTCATTTTAATGGTTTTTTTATAGTATTATTTTTGTTTTCTCATTGTTTAGTTTCATGAGTTCTCTTTTTTTTATTCCTCTTACTTTCTTCTTGGTTTTTAATTGTTATAATGATGTCTTTATAGTCTTCTTACATTAATTTTGTATTTAGTATTCTTATTTCTTCTTCTATATATTTGTCAATTTTTGTTTCTTCAATTATTATGCTTGTTATTTCTGTATTTGTGGCTTTTTTGTTTTTTCTTCTTTTTTGTCTTTCTTTCTCTTCCAAACTTGTATTTTATTATAGCTCTTTTTCATTTATTATTATGTTTACTGCTTCTGTCTCTTGTTTTATTTTTTCTATATATATTTCTGAAGTATTGATTTCCTCTTTTAATATTGTTTGGATTTTTTTACTTCTTATACTTTACACTACTAGTAGATGTTGGCTTGTATGATTTATCTCTTCTATCTATTTTTCTATACTTGTTGGGTCTTTTATATCTACTTTAATTATTGCTTCATATATTTTTCTTAGTATTACTGTTTTTATTAAATTTGTTTTCTATAGTGCTGCTGCTACTATATCTCTTATATTAAAATAGTTGTTTTTATTTGCTAGTTCTTGCTCTAATTATTTGCTATCTATGAGCTTTAGTTCTGTCTTTGCTTTTTTACTTATCATTTTTAGCATTATTGACTTTTCTGCCTTTGTTTATGTTATTTATAGCTGTGTTTCATGCTACTTTTGTTTACAATCATATGCACTTTGTAATACTTATATATTTATTTTGTTTATATTTGTACATACCTGTTTATTTATATTTTCACATGTTTCAAACAGATCTGTAATTCTAGGTCTAAGCTATTTTCTCTAAAATTTTTGTTTTTTGAGACTCATTTGATGAATTTGTCTTTTTTTATTTGCTTCTTGTCTTGTTTTCTTTTATTGCTTTAATTATTAGATCTATTTCTGAAGCTCTTTTTTTTTTGTTAAGTCTTCGAACACAGTTTTGATAGTGGTTTTCTTGCTAGTCTTAATTTTTGTTTTTACAGGTTTTGTGTTTTGGTGATCAGTAGAAAGTGTTATAAAAGTTCTTTAATTAACAAATTTTATTAGACAAAAAAAGATTAAAAAAATATAATTATTAAATTCTATTTATAAATAATTATAATTTATAGAATATTGTAAATAATACTATAATTCTTAAATAAATTAACTATATTTACTGATATTTATTTATATTTGTAATATTTTTTTTAGTTTAAAGTAACAATATTGTCTGTATATTTTTATTAAGTAATATATGATTACATTTTTATATACTATAGTCTATCAATGAAAGTACAATTATATTGAGTACTAACTCTTTATATTGAGAAGCTTCTTTTTAAACACTTTATTATATACTAATCTTTTATTTATATAGACTTAGTCATAAAGTTTCATATATATTCATATGTTTTCATAGATTACAGAATTTTTATTTTTAACTAGAATTAAACTGTTAATTTTGTCTATAGAGAAAGGGATGCCTAACTATTAGTCTAAGAGACTTCAACCTTTATATTTGTAATATTTTATATTTTGTAAAAATTTTTATTTATATTTACTACTATTCAAATTTTAAATTTATCTTATAAAAATTAAATACTAAAAATAAATTGTAAAACTTTTTTATTTATTGTTTTTTTTTATTTACAAATAATATTACTTTTTTTTAAATAAAACTTTAAGTAAATCTAAAAACAAAAATTTAACATTAAATTAAAATTTTTTTGAATTGTTTTATTTACTAATAACTTTTTTTATTAAGAAAATACAGATTATTTAAAAATTTTCAAAAATTTTAAATATTTATTTTATTTATTATTTATAAATTATTATATCCAAAATTTTCTATTTTTTTATTTTTAATTTTTATTATTATTTTTATTTTATATATTAAATTAATTAAATAAAGTTGAAATAATTAAAATTACTTAGTATATAATAAAATAAAAAAATATATTAAATATATATATATGTAAATAGTAATAATTTTAAAATATTTTAATAATATAAAATAAATTTATTAATATTAAAATTATTTTAAATTTATTAAAATATTTTAAAATTTTTTTGAAATTATTTATTTTTTTATTATTTTTGATAATTTAGTTTATTTTTAATATAATTTAAATATATTTAAATAGTTTTAAATTAATTTAAAATTATTATAAATCTTATTTTTTTAATTATTTTATAATATTATAAAATATTTTTATTTTAAAATAATTTTGTATTTTGAAAAATTTTTATTATGCAAAATCTTTTATAATATTTTATATATAAATTTTACTAATAAAGCTAGATTACTCATTTTTGTATTAATAAAAATAATAATAGTATTAATATGTTTTTATTTATTATTATTAATACAAAATTAAGTTATTTGTATCTTAGAGATTGTTTTTCTAATTGTTATTGTATTATACATAGTTGTATTTATTAGAACTTTTTTAAGATTGTTATATAATAATTTTTTTTTAATAATTTAAAAAAACTTTTCTTATCATTGCTGTTTTGATTTGCTATTTTTTTTCACTTTATTTTATTTACATTGTTCTATTATTAGTTGTTTTTTTATTATATACAAAATGATATTAGTTTAAAATATTATTAGTATTAAACTCTATATTATATTTTGTTTTTAATTTTGTTTGTTTTGATGATATACAAAAAAAATTTTTTACCTTAAATAAAATCAAATATTAGATCAATTTGAATTTGATTAAATTAAATATATTCTAATTTAAATTTGATTTGATTAAATATTTGATTCAAATATTTGAATATGATTTGATTTAAAAAAAATTTAAAATATTAATTAATAAAGATAAACCTTAATTTATGAAAAATTTACTATATTAATCAATCTTGAACTCTTAAGTAAAAATATTCTTCTAAATAAAATACCCTTAGTTTCATAAAATGAAAAGTTTAATTGTCTTAATAAAATTTCAAGTAAATAACTTATAATTTTAAACATTCAATTATAAATTTTCAAATTAAATCAAATATTTGTCAAATCAAATTATATTTGATCATATTTGAATTTGATTTGATTTGAAAATTTCAGATTTGAATTTGAAATCAAATATTTGATCAAATCAAATCAAATCATGAAACTTTAGATGATATGATTGAATCTGATTATTCAGTACACATTTATTAAAAATATTATTATTTTTAACTTAACAATTGTTTGATAGAAACGCTCTGCTTTAATGAACAAAATAAGACGTGTAATAGAAGTGACTAGAACGGTTAGAATTGTGTATTTATCACATTTAATTGTCCGAAGCGGAGTGTAGGACTTTACTGTCCAGACCTGTGACGGGTACACCTGCAATAATATTCAGATCAGACAGAAGTTTTACTGTCCAGACTTGTGATACCCCGGTAAGAAAACATCGGTATACTTTACTTGACAAGAAAAATACTCGCTTTCGATTTTACAAGAGAAATAAATAACGAAAATTAGTAAAACTACGATACAATATATGTACTATAGAATCATATATATCACAATTGAATGTTTAATTTGGAACTTATTCAAGTGAATGAATAAAAATTTCTTATAGAATATATTGCAAAATTAAATATATTTTTTAAGTATATAGGCTCCGGACCTCAACGATTTCCGTTTCCTTGTTTATTTTTACGGTCAGATTCATCAGGGGTCGTTTCTTGATAGTGAATCGATTTACAGGTTTTCACTGACCATCACTCATATTTAAAACCCTAAAAACCTAGGTTTTAAAATCGGAACCCGTATTTTAAAACCAGGTTCCAAGGTTCCGAGCCTAATACGTATTACCATTCTCTAGTAACGCCCAACGTTTAGCGTTTATCACCTAAAAAATTTCGCCGCCCAATCAAACTTCAAGATCGGGTGTAACTAATGTTATTTAAAAATAGAGATGGCAAAAGCCCCTGTTTCATAGAAGTCCAAGTTTGAGTTCAAAACTATATAGTGATTATATCATGTGAAAGTTGCATTCGAGTCCCAAACTTTAAATTTTGAACTTACTTTTCATTGGCTCTATACATACACATCTGTATTATTTTAGCTTAGTATAATGACACTAATAATTTTATAGAACAGAAACCAAAGTTTCAAAATTAAAAAAAAAAGCAATAAATTGTTTTGGAAAGGTTTGAATTAGGCCGGACAGTCGATCAAGCCCTGACCTTTTCCACCAGCATTACTGCATTATGCAAAATTAGGTAGATCACGAAGATCATTCCGGATAACAACGAAAAAATAAAAAAATGCGAAATATATAGAAAACAATATTCTAAGCCTATCTTAATGACTAGTAAAAGATGTCGGAGACACAATTTTACCTATGAAAACAGCTCTAATTCTAACAAAAACACCACAATCCTAATACTAATTAGATAAACAACTCTAGCTCATGTTCGGAGAACCATGGTGCTGTTAAAAAAAATATTTTTCAATCTCGACGTAAGATATTACTTTTACGTATTGGTCTTTGCCTTGAAAATGACCTTACGGGACTACGTAGATTTTATGAATAAAAATTAAAATTTCTAGTCATCTAGTAATCCAATTTAAGTAAACTTATTATTATTATTATTATTATGTAGAACTCACTAAGCTTTACAAGATAGAAAAAGGTTATTTAAATGGGATTACTGGATAGAAATTTTATAAATTCTACATAGTCCCGTAAGGTCATTTTCAAGGCAAAGGCTCCATATAATGATGAATGCTTAGTGAACTTTCACTAGATACTTTAGATGTAGCACGGAAGAATTAAAAATAAAATCAAAAAATGTTCATAACTCAAATTTTACTCATAAACTCTTGTGCACGAGCAAAAAGTTTCCCTTGCGAAATTTTAATATAAAGCAGCTTCTACAATAACAAATACAGATAGCCAATACAGATAGCCAATACAGGATAATTCTGTGCAAAAAATTTTTTTTTTTGAATCAATAATTTTGGGCTAAGTAATATAAATCTCTGACCAGCTGGCATAATCAGAAAATTCTGGAAAGTAAAGAGTATCAGGTGCTAGAAACAATAATCTTTCAGAAAGATGAATCCAACATCAAAAGGTGATCAACTCTAATAAACCATTTTTATCACCAAAGATATTGATATGTTTATTCAAGATACAAAGTTTAGAAAGAACATTGTGACATTAAAGCAAAATGAATTTGGCAAGTTTTTAAGTGAACTAAAAATTTTGACCCCAAGTTTCTTAATGAAGTAATTATAAGAATTAATAATCCGATTATACATTATAATTCACAAATACCAACAATCAATTATTAGTCTTTTAAATCACTTATTATAGTTCAATATACATTACCAATATCTTGGAAATGTGCTATATTTCTATGGTTTAACGGAACATATGCAAGAGTATACGATGGTAATGAAACTCATGGTTCTCGGTGATCTTAGGAAATTTATTGATCAGTTCAAACACGGGCTCATATGGTCAAATAAAATAGACTCTTTCTAGCATTGCAAATCTTAAATTCATCGAGATTTTCATTGCAAAAATATTCTCATTGACAATTATACGGAAGTATTATTAGCGGCTTTGGACTTTCAAATCCCGCAGATTCATCACCAAGTATCTATTATTTATAGACGTCGACTCTGGATATAATGGACATTCCTATAAAGAATTCTGGATATAACGAACAAGATTTTGAAATTTCATAATAATTCGGTATAAAAAGTTCCATAGATTCTTAAGAAACAATAGTAATTTTCTATAACGAGCTTTTTTTCTTCTAGAATCTTCAGTTCTTTATAGAAGAGTTGAATTTATTTAATTTTATTCCCATACTAAATAAATTTACTCTTCATAGGGTGGTAAAGGCATTATTGGTGGTTTACCTTATTGCACCAGGAATTTTTAGCGGCCAACCATTTAAAAAAAAATTGGACATCTATAATTACACCGATCTCATGATATGCTTAGCTATGGAGAATATTTTCAAGGACTTCGTCCAGAAGTTGTAGATGTGACTCCAGAAGCTTATAAAAATATAATAGAAAATGTTGAGCAATTTATAGAATATGAAATATGATTGAGAATATTTAAATCGGTTGATAATGATTAAATTAGAGTGTTTAATTTGTATGATTAACATAAATTCAAATTTTGTATCTTTACCGGAATGTGGTAATAAATTTAATTTTTGATGATAATTCTCTTTTTTTTGTTTCTTTATTTTATTTTATTTATTTTTTTGGTTATTTGATCCAATACTATGATCAGCCTGTCGCCATTATCATTATTATATTAGAATTGATAAAAGTTAAAGGCCTAAAAGGTGTTGATTCTTGCCTCGCAGGTATTGTTCTATCCACAAATTTTAAATTTATGTCAATACAATCGATCTTAACTAAATTAAATCAATTAAATCAATTAGATCTTTATGATCAAGTATTTCACGCGGGTAATGATAAATATGTTGTCGCTCAAACTAATCCGCTTGTTAAGAATATTTGTGATTTTATAAAAGATGAATCTCCTGGAGATTGCTGTTTGAAGTTACCCATGAACTTGTCAAAGTTTCTGATGGGCACTTCAAGTGACATAAGTGACATCGAGTTGTGAGTGTAAATCTTATTATAAAAAATATTAATGCTAAATCATTTTACTTATATATATATTGTATTTCTAGCTGGGCACCCTTTCTATACAAGAACAAAGCAACGTCTCCCTTGAAATCTCTTCCAAACCTTACTCCTGAATTTCTTGACAATCTTAAAAAGAAACCTTTTAGTCTTTCAACGTTTCACGTTCTTGTCACATTACGGCTCCTAATAGTGGTTTCCCTCTTTAAATACAATAGCCAATTTATTTGGTTATGAATCTCAGAATCTTCTTTTAAGTTTGTATAAACGTCAATGCCGTGAAGATCGTATTCTAATGAATAATCCTATCATTTGGACCACTAGCATGATCCTATGATCCTTACTTTTTTAATCAAAGAATTACGGGGTGGTATTTATGGATGTACATCAATAAAGAATTAACTATTTAACAATCGAAGAGACCATGATGGCTATCATCAGAGAAGCTGTCTGTAAAAGGTTTGAATCAAAATTGAAGATGGTCCGTACTACTTATTTACATTTTGTCCATTGTTAAATCTATTTTTAAATTATTTTATATCTTTAGTTACTACAAAAGCCTTCGGTTATGAAAACCTCAATAAACTTCGTGTAACATACACCAAATCACGAGACACCTTAAGTTAGTTCCAAGCCTGTATGGCTTATTTTGATATGAAAGTTTAAAAAATTTTTGGATGCAGTGTTTTTTTTTTAGGGTTCATGATTAGAGTTGTATAAAAGAGTAATATGTGGATTTTAGGTTTAGTAGATTAAAAATTAAGACCCCAAATCAGCCAATCTCGGCATCAACCGCGACAAATATTAAAGTTTCATTGTTTTTTTAGACCAGGTTGTTCTGATTTTAATGATAGCAAAATCAGATATTATTTAACGAGATATATTTAAAGAGAGGGTATTACAATCAGAATTAGGAATTTTGTATAACTTAGGAAATAATATAATATTGTGTTATTGTAATACCTTATCTTTAAATACCCATGTCTCGTTAAATATTTATCA
This sequence comes from Cetraspora pellucida, assembly GCA_910591915.1. Classification (NCBI taxonomy): domain Eukaryota; kingdom Fungi; phylum Glomeromycota; class Glomeromycetes; order Diversisporales; family Gigasporaceae; genus Cetraspora; species Cetraspora pellucida. The sequence goes on from CAJVQA010001783.1 coordinate 11,673, forward strand.
AATGTTAGCGATTTTACTATCATTCGAATCAGGAAAACCTTTTCTACGATATATTTTAAAAATTTAATATTCAACAAATCTTTTAACTTAAATATACGATTGATTTTATATATAATTTTAACATAGTATTAAATAATTTGTCAAGGAATCCTGTTGTGTAAAATATGATGTTTGGAATTGGATCGTGTTTTAGAAAATGAGATTTCTGAAATGATACCTACTATCAAATATCCACAAAAAGAGCGAGGAATCGGTAATAAATTTCTTTTCTTCCTCTCTTATTTAATTCCAGTGATACTTATTTTTTAAATTTTATAAAGTTCAAAAACCTTATGGCATCGCACGTATCGAAATTATTTGCGCCAAAAATCTTAAGCATGTCGATACGTGGTTGGGTGGTGGTGCCTCCGATCCGTATGTTAGAATATCTAACGTTGCCACAAGTTGGGTGTACGGTGATTCACGTGTTATCTACAACAACTACAATCCTGTTTGGGAACAAGTGTTTTATATTCCAGTCTATGATGTTTATGAAAAATTGAATTTACAAGTTTTCGACTATAATGCTTTCTTTGAAGATACACTTTTGGGATTTTATATTTTTGATCTCAAGTCCATAATTAAAAAGCGTCCTAATGGTTCTTTCAAAGGAAAGCAATTAAAAGTTGATGCTAATCTTACTTATAAAGGGGCTAGCAGAGGCCAATTATCATTTGTTGCTAACTTTTTTTCGCCTAACGAACCGGAGTTGGGTTTAGAAGTTATTAGTCCAACTACTATTTCGGTTCGACATTTATATCTCCTAATAACTTATCAAAGTCAATATGGATGCTTTGAACTTACTGGCTCATTAGCAAGATTATTCAACTACTCTTCTAAGGAAGAATTTATTAAAGCCTTTTCTGATTATGTACAAAAAGACGAAGAGGTTCATAGTTTGGATCACAAAGTTTGGGCTACTGTGCTTGTCACATCCTTTCTCAATGTATTAATGTGGGAGCAACGTCGTGAGTGGATGAATATTTACAACGGGGCTGAAAGCTGGTTGAGCGAACATGTCACCGATGTCGAAGTCGAAGAACGTCTTTATAATCATTCGAACAAATTCGTCATTCAACGCTTTAAAGTTACTCAATGGGTAGATGAGAATCAACAAAGAAGTGTGGGAGTTTTCGGTAAGAAAAACATATTATTTTGGTTAATGAAGCGAGATAAATCATATGTTAGTCGATAAATTAAAAAACCAAGAATAAATTGGTGTTACAACTTATTATCATGATTATATTAACGATTAAACCATTTTCTATAGCAGAGTTTAGTATACCTCACTAGAGTGTTCAGAATTCTGCGTTGCACTGATCTATTCACTCTACAATATTGTTTCCATAAAATAAACGTGACTTTAATCACTTTTAAAATCAAATACAATATAAAAAATATATTATTTTTTTTTTGCGTGAGCAGATTTATGCACTGCAGAATTCTGGAAACTCTATTTCTGACTATTTTCTTTCATTACATATTTTTAATTCATCGATTTGCATGCGACTATAATATACTACCTGCATAAATTTTTGTATGTTGATATTTGTGATATTGATTTATTAATCATTTCATATTACTACAGTTATATCTAAGAAATTAATAATTACTCGACGGCATGTTGATATCCGTATTGTTCATCGATTTATCACTTATCAGAATGGAGTTGGTTGTTTCAAACTTACTACTCAATTGGCTGAAGCTTTGGGCTTCAACTCGGTTGAAGAGGCCAAAAAACATTTTGAACCTTATTTTGCTTCCTACTCACCAAGAACTGCACAATTTGATATCAACGTTTGGAGTACTGCTATTTTAATTTGGTTTATTCGATATGTATTAGTTGATTTTAGAAATGAATGGGCAGACGTATACCAAAAAGCGTATAATTGGCTTTGTCAACAAGTCAGAGATGATAAAATACGAGATGAACTTCTCGAAGTTGCTAGAAACTTTGTTGTTAATAGATTCGAAGTCGAAAATGATGTTATTGAGGAAGACATGTCTTTCAAGGATTCCATTGAAGCTAAGGAAATTTTTCATAATCGAGAAGTTGATAATAGCTTTATCACAGCTGTCAATACCAATGATGTGGCAATTAAAGGAAAAGACGAAAAGAAGAGACAAATGACAGGTATATTTGATGATTTAAATAATCAAAGTTCTGTAAATAAAACTGCTATTTTTTGTATTCTAAATATCTTTTTCGAAATTTAGCAGACCAAAATCGCAAACCAATCTCTTTATCTGACACTAAAGTTAGTCGAAGTACTACTACGGACACAGTTGTTAAAAAATTCATTACTTATCGTACAAAGAATGGTGGCTTTAAAATCACCGATGAGCTTGCTCAACACCTTGGATTTCTTAATAAAGAATCCTTTGAAATAGCATTACGTTGTCATTTTGTTTCTGAAAACTTTGCGAAACTTTCTAGTGAAATTTTGGTCACTGCTGTAGCGATATGGTATTTCCGCTTGTTGGGTGTAGATTATCGTCAACATTGGTCCACTGAGTGCGATTCATTACATAAATGGTTAAGTTTACAAATTAAAAATCCTCAAATCGAACGTGAACTTTTGGGATCTGCCAAAGAATTGGTGATCACAAGGTATAATATCGATAATGAGGTTATCGAACTCGATGCTCCATACCAAGGTAATCCATGAGCTTTATTTACAAAGAGATTATACATTATACGTACTAACTTTTTGTATTGCTGGATTATCAGATCATTTGAACCGTGAAACAGATAAATGTGTAATCAATGAAGCGATAAAAAATGTGACTGAAAAAGATGATGAACCAATACTAATCGACAGGCATTATAAGACGACTCAAAGTCTTATTCTCGATAAACATATCGAAGACATCATTTCGTTTGATAAAGAACCGGATCAAACGGAAAAGGAGGCCGCATTTGTCATTGCTAAGGGACGTGTTACTCCTGAGGTCTGCAATGCTATTATTTCTACAGCATATGATGACGGTCATATTGAATTAAACGAAACAATATGCAAAGAACTCGATCTCCCAATGGAGGAAATTATTAATACGGTTCAGAAGAACATTACCAATAACAAACTTAAATCACCCGAGTCACCATCATTATTTTCAACTGCTATTAATCTTTCTTATCTTAAAAATGTCGCATATAAATTTGTAGATCAATGGAAAGATAAATACGATAAAGCCTGTGAGTATCTTTCGAAGCAAATAAGAGATGATGATGCTGAAAAAGAACTTTTGAAGTTCACAGATAATTATGTGATTGACAATTGCGCAAAAAAAACAATTAAGGACGAAAAGAGGTCTGCTATCGTATATTTTCAAATATCAACAACCCCTGATAAATATGAAGCTGCCGTGCCTAAACAAAAAGATGATGGATCCTTTGAATTGAATGGGACGATTTGTAAAGAATTAGAAGTTCCTATAGAAGACATTATAACTACAGTCAAATCAAGTGCACCTGACAAAAGACTACAATCTCCTGAGTCGGATCCATGGTGGAAGACAGCGCTTACTATTAGTTACCTTCAAGTAGCCGCACCTCATTATAAAAATCAATGGGAAGACAAATTTAAAAAAGCCAGTGATTATCTATCTAAACAAATTGGCGATGCGGGTATTAAAAAAGAATTATTAAAGTGCACTAATAAATTTGTAGTCGATCGAGCACACGATAAAGCTATTAGATATAACATTCAAGAAAATATTCATGTTACTAAACTTGATTTTACTGAAGACACTGTTCGAGAAGTTCATGATGGTTTACGTTCCGCCGTTGATGACGACACTGCTCATATAATTTTCGATGCTCAGCATAAAGACGGATCCTTTACTCTAAGTCCTTTTATAACTGACCATCTCGACATAGAACCAGTTGACACTGTTAAATCCCTTAAGCAATTAGTTGGTAGTCCTCGACTAAGAGGGTGTGATGATTTTGTTTGGAACACGGCTTTTACAGTATATTATATTAAAACCATATTAACAAATCATGAAAATGAATGGCGCGATGCCTATGATCGTGCTAGTAAATGGTTGTTTAGACAGATAAATGACACGAAATTGGTGACAGAATTATTTTCTGCATGTAGACAATACTTAATTCATCGAGGTTGCTGTCTCCTTTATTCAACTAAAGATACAAAATGCTTTAGGGTTTTAAAACTTAATATCGACGAAGAAACATGCAAATCAGTTTTTGATTACTTACGCTCTAAGAACACTGCTGATATTGTCCGTTCATTTTGTTCTGCGCAACAAAGTAATGGCTCATTTTCTCCACAAACTTTAACCACGTTACATCCATTAATCCCTTCGCCGACAGATGCTGTTGAATCTCTTAAACCTTTTGTCGGTAGCCCAAAACTTAGAACTTGTGCTGATTCAATTTGGCATACAGCATTTACAATTTACTACTTTAAAAATATTTTGGTGGACCATGAGAAAGAATGGCGTCATGTCTGTGACCTCGCCAGCAGCTGGATAACTGAGCAGATTGAGGATACTGAAATAGAAGATGAATTATACTCAGCTTGTAAACAATATTTGATTCAACAAGGTATTGAATTCTTTAACAATGAATGTGGAATTGCAGAAGAGTCCCAAGAAGAGGTAGAGGTTATTGAACTTCAAGTTAGCGAAGAAACACGTAAAGCCGTTCATAAAAGTCTCCGTGATGATGTCACAAAGGAAGTCGCTCGCACACTTTGTAACTCTCAAAAAAAAGACGGCTCATTTACCCTACATAAATTGATTTCTGACCATCTTAAAATCGAATCAATTGACATCGCTGTTGAATCTCTCAAGCGTTATGTAGGAAGCTTGTTCTTAAGAAGATGTGATTCTTCAATATGGTGTACAGCTCTTACAGCCACGTATTTAAGAACAGTGTTGCCTAACTATGAGCAAGAGTGGCGACCTGTCTGTGAACGTGCAGCAACGTGGATTAGTCAACGATGTAGAAAACCTGAAGAGGAAAAAGAATTGTACTCTGCATGTGATCAATTCTTAATTAAACAAGGGGCTGAAGTCCTTAGTGAAAAACATCGACAATCAAGCCTTTCTACAAAATGATTAGTAATTAATGGAGAGACTATTTGAATGATTACACCAGCTTTGATCTTAATAATTCCAAAAAGTTAACTTCCAGGTCTACCGAAACCCTTATATAAATCCCACTTGTTATGGATCTGATGGTGGGATATCTTCATCCATTGATATGGAAAATTCTATATCTGTGAAACTATTAACATGAATAAGGTTATAATGTACTACCGTATATATTTTTTCTGGAAATGAGTTTTATGTCCCGTTTTTTGCTTTATAAGTAAAAAAAATTGTAATTCAAAAATATATACCTTTCACTGAGTGCAAATATACGTACTCCATTTATTTAATTTTAGGTTTTCTGATTATTGTGCTGATGAATTTTTCATTCTAGATTTGTTGATGAACAAAAGATTGTTCAAGGTCTTTTTGATTTATTGTAAAGGACAAAATGTAGTCATTAGGATTGTTCAATGTTTGGTCTTACCAAATTTTCTACGTATTATTTATTTGCTATCATCTAAATTATCATATATGAAAAATCTAGATTTTACTATTGAAAGTTTTATTACATTTAACATAGGCTTATTGCTTAGTTTTAGCATAATTATATGTATGTGTGTCGTAATTAGTGTTGCAGGCGAAGCCCAAAAAAGGAAATTATAACAATGCACTTGATTAACTTGATTATTAATTGTCATAATTTCCTGTTTTGGGTTTCGCCCGCAACACTACGTAGTCGTAATAGAATTATTATCAGAAAGTTAAATTTTAACTGACATAACTTACGTAACTTACATATTTTGTACTGAATAAGAAACTGCTTCTCTATAAATTTAGTATTCCAATGCCGAATTTAATCTCAAAGTTGACCTGCATTAACATTATGTATTTGTAACTTACATGAAGCTTTGTAACTTACGGTGTAACTTATCCCAACCCTGAGTAAAACTTTGATCTTGGGCAATTCCGGCCCTGCCGATCATGATTCCGAGGTATTTCGACCGGAATTTTGAAGACCCTATAAGTTGGTTGTAACCAGTGTTGGGTTGACCAGACCAATTTGACCATTTGATCTGACCAGTTTAACCAATGATCAGTCCGGTCAAGCATCTTTGACATTGGTCAAGTTGGTCAAGTGGTCTAGTTATAAAAACAAATTGACCAGTTAGACCAATTTAACTATAATCAAATTTCTTGATTGGTCTGATTGGCTAATTTACTAGACGATTTGACCAATTTGACCAGACCAGTTTGACCAGAAACCCTTTAACCAATGACTAGCAAATTTACAATCGATCACTAATTTGACCAACACTGGTTGTAACGATAAAATTTTTATTGTCCGAAGGAACTCTACTTCTTAGTTTCCAGTCATATAAATCGACTAATAAAAAAATTGGCTGCCCTAGCCAGATACGTCAACTAATTGCTTCGGACATTTATCAGCTTCTGATATCCTAGTCATAACGATAAGTATATCGATATAACTATGAACGTTATTTTAGGAGATGGCATACGAGATTGTAATCATTGTGAGGTTTAATTCGATAGAATGTATATTACATATCTAACTGGTTTTTTTGAAACAAGAAATCAATTTTAATAAATTTAATTGGAAGAGAAATAAGATATTCTTATTCACGATGAGTTCGAATGAGTCCATGACAGTTGATGTAGGGGTGGATGAAATACAGGATCTCAAAACAAAAATCAAACTACAAGGAGAAAAGGTTCGGGCTTTAAAATCACTAAAAACTGATCAAGACACTGTGGATGCTGAAATCGCCACCCTTCTGGATTTAAAAAGATAATTAGCTTCTCTTACTGGTGAAGATAACGCCACAAAAAATAAAACCAAATTTACTCTAAAAACCTCAAAGGTAAGTTTTGTTAAAAATTGCATAATTTGGTAAATTTTACGTTGTTTTACATAATTTATTTCAATGTTTCCTAAAAGTTTTGTTATCATGTCGTTGTCGAGGTCTCTAACATTCTCATGTAATATAGGGAACCCGTAATTACAATGAAAAAGAGATGACAATTCGGGAAAAAATTTTCTCTATCTTTAAGGAACACAGAGCTGTCACTATTGATACTCCTGTTTCTGAATTGAAAGAAATTTTATCCGGAAAATACAGTGATGACAGTAAATTCTTGGTGATCAAGACGGTTAAAAATGTTCTTTACGATACAATTTAACTGTGCGTTGCTCTTTTTCATTGTTACCTAAACATTGTTCAATGAATATCATTTATTAAATGTATTTAATATTTAATATAATCCTTTCTTTTTTTGGTTAGGTCCCTTTCGCTCGATTCTTGGCTATGAATGGTTCTCAATATCAAATTATTAAAAGATATTAAATTGCAAAGGTTTATGGAAGAGTTCAACCTGCTATGACTAAAGGGGCATGCGTGAATTTATCAATGTGTAAGTCGAAAAATGGGTTAAATACTTTAGAGATGGAGTCAAACTTTGATTATTATTTATAATTGATTAAAAAAGATATATTACCTGCGATGGGGGTAAGCCTCTACAGTAAATGATTAATAAATGTCTGCTCCCTAATGGTTTTTTTTTAATATTTTTCATTCTTTCTTATACCGTATTGTTCATGTTATAGGATTCTTGATATCGGTAAATATACTGTTAAGAAATGACAGAAGAGAAAGGATTAGATCTTAACGTTGCTGATCGCATAGAAGAATATGTTAAATTAAAAGGTACATTCATATTGACATTTCAAGAGTTTAAAATTTATGTGTTAAATATATTTAGGTTTAACTTTATAATTATTATTATTATTATTAGGAGGCTAAGAACTTTTGGATAAATTGCTCCTAGACCAATTATTACTTTCCAATAATAACGCTAAAGCCGGTTTAAATGACATGGTTCTTATTTTTAAATATTTGAAAGTATTCGGTGTGTCAGATAAGGTATTTCTTATTCATATTTCTTATTTGCTAAAAGTATTTCCAATGTGTATACTTATTCGTTATTGGTATTTAAAGATCTTTCTCGCTAGAGGATTAGATTACTACTATACGGGTATAATTTATGAGGCTGTAACAGAACAATCTGGACCACCAAGTAAGAGCATAATGTAGTTTATTTAAGCATATCTAAAAATAATGATGGATTAATCCATTATTTTTATTTTATGCATTAGAAAGTAGTGATGGATCTCAAATTATTTGAAAGACAAAAAAAGATGAAGATGAACTTGATGAAACAACAGTTGGTGTGGCTCTATTGCTGCAGGTGGGCGCTATGATAATCTCATGGACATGTTTGCCAGTAATAAAAAGGCAACATACCATGTGTTGGTGTTTACATAGGTGTGGAAAGAGTCTTTTCCATTTTGCAGTAAAAAGTTGCACTTGAGCAAGGCAAATGAAGTAGAAGTTTATGTAATGGTCTTGCTGATGGATTACTGGAAAATAGAATGAAAATATGTTCTGAGTTATGGAATGCAGGAATTAATGGTTGTATATTTCGTTATCTAATCAAAAATGAAACAAATTTTAAATATCTTGAATGCTTTTCGCCTTGATAGGCTGAATTTATGTACAAGAACAAATTGAAATTATATCTATAATTTTCAGTATGTAATTATGATCAAATTCCTTTTGTTGTTATTATTAATTGTGATGAATTAAATCATGGTGAAGTTAGAATTAAAGATATGAGATCTAAAAAACAAGGTGAAGATGGAGGTGTTTCATAAAACATAGTGATATAATAACTAAATTGAAGAAAAGATTAGGAAAGGATTCATAAATATGTTCACAAATGTAATCATTACAAATAATTTATTAAATAGTAAAAAATAAAAATAAACTTATTAAAATAATGTTTTCAACATGTAATAATATATTGTATCAAAAAACTTTTCAAATATTTCAAAATAAAAAACAAAATTTAGTAAACTTGACACTTTATTTATTAAATCCATATTTAAGAATTTTTTTTAAAAAAAATAGTTACAATTTTTATTAAACAAAATGGTTGTTGCTAAGAATCAAATTTAGTTTATATTTCTAAAAATGCAATGACTTTTTATGCTTAATATTTGAGAATAAAACTTCTAAAATAAACTTTGTCATTATATTAAGCTTAAAAAAACTAGTTTTTTAAAAAAAGAAATATTTAAACAAACAATATGTTTAATAAATATATCTTATACTGTTTATATTGTTTTGCATTTAGTTTATTTAAATTTTCTTTTTTTAAAAAAAAACAAATGTAAAAAAAAAATAAAAAAGTAATAAAAAAATTTAATAAAAACATATAGTCAATAAATTTACAGATTATTAATAAATTATTGATATGTTTCATATAACACATCTTATATCTGTAAAAAGTTTTAATCTATATTATAATTATTAAAAATTATTAAAAGAAAAAAATATATAAAAAGTATGTAAAAAAATGTAAAAAAATATAAAAAAAAATGTAAAAAAAATGTAAAAAAAATATAAAAAAAATGTAAAAAAAATATAAAAAAATATAAATATATATATATGTGTAAAAAAAACAAATATAAAGGTAAAAAAAAAAATTAAAAAAAAACTTAAAAAAAATATATATAGAAAAAATATTATAAAAGAAAAATAAATATAAAAAAAAATATACAAAAATTACAAAATTATATATATGTTTATATAAAAATTTAATGTTTACTATTATGAAAAATAAAAACATTTATATAAAAGTAATACAAATTCAAAAAAAAATATAATAAATTTAATTATGTTTAGCTATTAATTTTATATAATAAAATTAATTGTAGAAGATTAATACTATAAGTAATGCAAGCATTATATATCAGTAAAGATAAAAAACAAACTTTGATATCAAACTGCTTAATTATTATATAATTAATATAATAAATATATAAAATGTTTTAATGTTCATTATATATAATAAAGATAGGTAACTGTTATATATACTTTCAAATTTGTTATTTATATCTGATATTGTGTCATATACTATATGATATATACTGAACTATATATACTGTATATACTGTATACTAAAATTTTAAAAGTTATTTTATAAGTTCTAAAATTTAAATTATAATATTTAAAATTTCTAAATATTTCAAAATAATTATAGAATATAGTATTAAAAAATTTTACTATGTATATTATATGTACTATATACTAAAAAAATCCAAGTATTATATAAATAATACATTATTAGGTATAACAATGTAAAACAATACCTATCTTTTAATATTTTAGTTAAAAAAACATTAAAAACACTATTACATCTATTATATATAAAAAAAAAAGTTAATACAGATTTGATTTTAGTTTTATAAATATTATAAAATAAAACTTATATATTATTAAAATTCAAAAAACTATTTGGTCAATTTCAAAATTATTTAAAAAAAATGTCTTATCTTTCAAAAATAAGTTAATGTATTTTATAAAGAAGATAAAATTTCTAATAACAAAACTGAATTATTTAAAATATAAAGGTTCTTATATATAATTATCTGTTATTTTTAACTAGTAAAAGCAATTATTAAAGATAATTTTTTAATAAATATAAATAAAAATTATTAGTATAATACATTATCTAATATTATTATATTTAAAATACTTATAGTATTTTATAAAAATTATTCTATTATAATTTGTAAGTCTTCATTTTTTCAAATATTTTTATTTGATATTTTTTAAATTTTTATAATATATTAACCATACTAATCTTTTACTAAAAGCAAAAAGCAAACTGTTAAGATATGCAAAATAAGAACATCTAAGTTTTTATATATAATATATCTTATTTGATTGTTTCTGTAACAATTCTGTTTTAATACTTCTAAAATTAAACTTTATGTCTTTATTAATTTCAAAAGACAAGTATTTTCACTTGTGTTTTTTAATTTCTAGATTATAGTTTTGAAGTATTTTTCATTTTTTATTTATTTAAATATAGTAAAATATATATAAGTTTTTATATTATTTTAGTTTTACTATTTACAATTTTTTTATCTTTTTATGATTTAACAATTTAATTTTTTTATTTAATGTTTCCTGAATTTCTTAAAAGTAGAGTACAATGTAGATTATTTTTATATATAAATAGTTTGAACTTTGATAGCTTAAAACATTATTATTATACCTCATCTTTCTTATTCTGATTAGTTGCATTCTTTAGATTCTTTTTATGCTTGAATATATAAAACAGATTATTGTTAGCATCTATAATGATTTCTTTTTTATTAAATTTTCATTTTATGACTAATAGTTTAAATTAAAAAAAAAAGATTAAAATATATAATATAAAATAAAGACTTGTTAATGTCACTCTCTATTTTTATTAATGTTACTTCTTACATAATCTAACTCTAATTAATAATTAGAGTCTAAAAGGCTAAAGATTAAATATTTTATATAAAGAGGGTAGCATTAGCAAAAGTAGAGAGTGGCATTAATGAATCTCCATAAAATATAATAAAAAACAAGTTTGATATATTATCAAATTGTATAATATTCTGCATAATATTAGAAAATGCTTTACTAAAATCAGTCTGTAATATTTGATAATTATTGTTTTAGAACTTTTTGACTTTAGATAATTTTATTTTTTTTTATAAATATAAAAAAAAAACAGATTAATATAATACTCTTAGACTTATTTAAAATTAAAAGTGCATCCAAAAAACTCATCTTTCAAAAATTAAAACTCATTTTAGCAATTTTTAACAATTAATAAAAGATTATAATATTTTTAAACTTATACAAAACTTATCTTAGTTTTACTATAATCTTAAAATAAACAAATAAATTAAAAAAAAATCTAAACCAAAAATATATTACTACAATTTGAAATTATTTTTCTATATATTTACTACTATAAAACTTTAGTAATTACAAGTTAAGATTAAGTTTCTCTAAACAAATTTTATATAAAAGGTATTTATCTTATTTATTTCTAAAACTATTTATATATATTATATTTTAGTTTAAAAATTGATTAAACTCTATGTTTTATTAAGTTTAAAATAAATAAGTCTAAACTTTTAATATATATTTTTATTAGTAATCATGATTAGAGTTTAAAAAAAAATTTAGTTGAAAAAAATTAATAAGACTAAACATTAAGAGTTTAAATATTCCTGTCTAGTAGGTTTAAGACATGATGATCCAGTATATGCCTTTAAACCAAAAAGCATGCCTTTATTATATATTGGTTATCTCATTAAATATAATACACCAACTTGATATATTTGAATTAAATTGTAATTACATAAAATTTTACATATTAATTTGCAATTAAATAAATATATTTAATATTTAAAGATTTATAGAATATATTTATAAAAAAA
>CAJVQA010001784.1:0-24118 GCA_910591915.1 Cetraspora pellucida
TATTTTGCAAATAAACTTTTCTTTTGCTAGTCTAATGCTTTCCTTGTTGCTGCTTCTTTTTGTTTAGAGCTATTTGAAGTATTTTTTATTGATAATTTTGCTAAAATCTTCTTTTTTTTTTAGCTATTTTTTGTGTCCGAATGATCGACAGGAAGAGTTTTTTTGTTTATTATTTTGAATTATATAACTTTGTATAATACAATACATAATTTTTTTTTTTAGTATTAAGGTAACCTTTTTGATCTTTTGACTTTTATTAATTACTTATTAGTATTGTAGTTCAATGAACCACTACAAGAGAGTGTACAATTGGCTACATATGTAACTTTTCTATATTACCTATTTAAAATATCTGCTAAAGGTTCCTTACCAATTGATGTACCTAACATCTTTGCTTGAATGTTTTACTTTAAATTCTCTGAACCTGTAATCTGTGTTAACTTACTGGATTATACCTAGATGCCAGATCATTGTCTCAACCTTAGAACTAATTTATCCTCAAGATAAACCTTCTGTATTCATTTTTACAACTGATCTAAGTATCACTATAGTAGAACTAACACTTGCAATCAATCTTAACTATTAAACTACTATGCTTTTGTAAAGTTTACTTTGACTCTAATATCAACTTTACAGCATAATCCTGGTACTTCAGTATATCTCTAAATTTTGTTAGACTTCCAATTCAGATAGCCCATATAGGACTATGACCAGTCTATCAGTATATTAGATTAGCTCAATATTTTTTTTTTTCAGTTTATTCTAGCAGCCTAGTTAGTAATATCTCTGAGACTTCCAATCTAGAGGTTTTTATCTATCCAGTTACTAAGATCCGAGAATTTTTTTCCTAGACTAATCTTTACAGTAGTGCTTTAAAGATCCAGCTACCTCTCTATTCAGATCTTTCCAAATAGACTTTTTGTTATCTAATTTTAACAAATTTATATAATCATAAAAACTGATCTAGTGTTTGTACTAATCAATTGTCAGTTTGCATTCCTTCATGTAATCACAAACCTTGTCTCAAAGAACAATGTCATGTGATTTACACAAATGCCTTATGACCTGCTAGTTATACTAATATGATCACTATTGCAAATATTCTAATCTAATTGTTAGTAATAATTGCTATAATACAAATATTACATAGGTGATTATTCAAATTTTTATTGTTGATAGGATTTGAATACTCAACCTACTACTTGGAGGATTGACAACCTGATCACTTTACTAGATTGCCACACCTTACAACACATAATCTTGTATAATAATATAATATATATCTGTTATATAAATTATATATATTAATTAGGTATATTTATTTGTATTATATAAGGAATGCATCATAATACAAGTACACTATTTTAAAAAATTCTTTAATAAATCATTATTTAAAATTTTAATATGACCTTTTTTAAAAAATATAAAGTTGAATAAAAAATAAGTTGTTTATTTGAGTTTTTTTTAAAAATCTTTGAAGTAAATAGATATTTTTTTAAAAAAATAATATTTAATAATTAAAATTAATATTTCTTTTATTATTTACTATTATATATTTTACAAATTTTAAAGACTTTATTATTAAGTTTATTATTTAATTTATCAATAAGGAATGTGATAACTTAGTAAAATGAATAAGCTGTCAACCCTCTAAGTAATAGATTGAAAGTTTAAAACTCATTGATGGTAAAAATTTGAATAATCATCTATATAATATATAAACAATATTATGATAATAGTATTTTGTCAATCAGTTGAAATAGGATACCTGTAACTATAATTACATTAGCATAACTAGTAGGTTATAAAACATCAATGCAATATTGAAATTATATAAAGAAATACAAATCAGTATTAAACAGTATAAAACCAGATAAGTTTTTGTGATTATATAAATTTGTAGAACTAAAAAGTTGAAATTTATTTAAAAAGACTCAAGCAAAGAGATAGCATGGATCTTAGATGGTACTACTGTAAAGACTAAATCTAAAAAATGAATATCAATATAGAAAAAATTAGATTAACAAGAATTTTAAATAAGAAGTATTACTAATTAGGTTACTAGAAGTCTTGAACTAGAGGAAAAAGATCTTAAAGAGCAGATTCTAAGATATCAGAAACAGGTTATAGTTTTTCTGAGCTATCTAGATTGAGAGTCTAAGGACTAAAGCAGAGTATAACTTAAGTACTAAGGATATGCTATGAAATTAGTACTAAGGTCTGGATGAAATTTGCAAAAGTAAGTCCTGTTAACAAAAGATTAAATATAGGTAGTTAGTCAACAAAAGGCCTTCTGAAGCTCTACAATCAAGTGATATATTTTGAAATATGTAATGACAAGAAGGTTAAAGTTAGATTAGACAGCACTTTAGTATATATGAACTTGTATAGTTATCTATCAAATGTAATATAGAAATCACCTTATATAAGTTATATAATCATAATTATATCACAATAAAAGCAGTAGCTACTAATAACTTATAGCCTTAATAAAAGTAAAAAAAATAAAAAATAAAATTTATTAATATATTTATAAACTAGATTAAGTTTTTTCTAATTCTTAAATCTTTTTCTTTAGTATAATCAATTTTAATAAAATATTTATAAAAATCATGTTTGTTTGAATTTTTAAAACTAAAATTAATAGAATCTTTGAGATTAATATAATTTTCATTATGATCAAAATTTGTTACCTGAAATGAATATTAACTATCTTCAAAAGAAGATTTAGCTAAAGGATTAGTAATCAAGTAAGGCATTGTGAATATAATTTAAAATATAATACTTATTTAAAGACAAGTAAATTTATGAATAAGAAAAAAAATCAAGAGAGACTTTATATAACTTCTTCAATTTATATAATTATTATTAATTTTTATTATTTATTGTTTTTTTTATCTTATATGATTTTAAATTTACCATTATTGAACAATGAAATTTTAAAATCATATAAGTTTAAAAACTCTTCTGAATACTTAAGACATAAAAGTAATAATAATAAATTAATTATTAACAAGAGTAATCAGATTTTAGTAGTATCTAAAATAGTATTAGCAATATTGCTAATCAAAATTGATTTATTTTTATTCTATAGAATTATAGAATTAAAAGAAAACAATTTGATTAGATTTAGTTATGTAATTGTTGTAATATCACTAATACTATTTTAGATGCTACTAAAAAATCCGATGACTCTAAACTAATCCAAAAAAAGAGATCGTGAAGTTTTGAAAAACTCTGATTAAACTACAATAAAAATAATTAATATTAATTATTTTTAGCACAGTCTAATCAGAGTTTTTCAAAATTTCGCAATCACTCTTTTTGGATTAATTTGACAAGCAAACTTATTATTGCTTGACAGGCATGAATGTTCGCTTATATCTTGCATATATTATTACGATATAATCGCGATTCCACTATGAAATTACTCTTTTTAAATAAATTAGCACGAACTATTATTTAATTTCTTGGTATGAATACGCATGTTTTATAATGGCATAATCACAGTTCCACTATAAGATTGCTCTTTTTAAATTAATTAATAAGTTTAATCTGGTTTTAACAATGCGATCAAATTTCATTGGAACTTTGTTGTTATTGTTTACATTATTGTAAATACCAAATTTTATAATGTATTTACGCGAATTTAAATGACACAACAGATTATATAAAACCGTTATTACTATATTTTTTTTATTAGTTTGTTATAATTAAAAAAAAAACTGCTTTATTTTGTATCGGACCTAATTTGCATTATTGTTTGATAATATTCTAACCTTAATTATTAGTCACGCATAGACAAGAACAGTAGTTCTTCTAATAAATCGTTGCATAACGTGTAGCAATATTTATAATTGATGTTCGAAAATTAATGTTGCATCTATCAGAGACAGTGCCCGATCCAATGTAAATCCCTCTCGCCTGTGATCAATCACAAATTAAATTATTTATGTTGGATTCAATTGTGATGGATATAATCCTTCACCAGTTTTAATGAGTAACATTAACAGTCCCTGCTGTATCCTCTCTCAATTTGGTAAATGTCATATTATTTGAAGTCGACTCAGAGTCGACTTTAAACGACTAGACTCTAACCAACTCGAAAACCGACTAAACCGAGCTGATTAACATCCCTAGTCTTGGTTCAAAATCAGACCAAGTTTCATTAAACCAATTTATATATGTTTCTTACTCTACCTTGTAAAAATATTAGATACACATTCAATATAACACTTCGTTTCCAATTCACCGACAAAGTAACTCTGATCACTGTCGTTAGGTTAGGATCAGGTTTAAAATTAGAGTTAAGGTTAGTGTAATTTATAAAAAAACTTGTCGGTGAATTGATTGTCTGTGAATCGTACTGTCGGTGAAATGAACCGGATCCTGACACTTGGATAATTTCATCAATTTATAATTCAATTTTAATTGAAAATTGTAAAAAAAATTATTTTAATATAATAAAATTGAGTAAACAATTTTGTTAAATTATTAACGTTAAGACAAATAAAAAAAATTATAATTCAGCAGCAAATATCAAAAAAAGTCTGTCTTACAAATTTGTTGCTCTTAGTCTAAGATACAATTCTGTTAAAACTTTTTTTTATAAGATTGAAAAATTAATTCAATTTAAAGTTTATATATAATTAAAAATTTGGCATTTTCTATAGATTTTTGACTACCGTAATAATGTTCATGAGAGTTATTTCGAGTTATGGCTCGAATTATAGCTATTATCATAATTCCTGGAACTTACCCGAAATCTTTTTTTGATCGTTTGGTAAATTACCTAACTCTTCGGAAATTACATCACTGCCTCCAGACTGAAGTTCCGAAGACAGCGATATAGTTTCTGGAGAGTTAGGTAATTTACCGAACGATCAAAAAAGATCTGTAAGCTTAATTCTGGTCAACTTTGCATGCGGCAAATTTATGAAACCCCCAAAATTTGAAAATTTTGATCACTAATAAAACAATAATGATTTTTGGCTGAAATAACTACAATCCCTGAGTGAGGGTGAGTCATTATAATAAATTTATAAGTCTAATAAGATATGTCAAAGGTGGGGAAGATGGGTTAGACGTGTTATCAATCAAGATCAGGGGTCCAAAAACCTTTTCGGGGTTTAACATTTATTTATTAGGTATGTAATTCAGTAACCAAAATTTAAAATTGGGATCAAATACTCAGATTTGGTGACCAAATTTTGGCTTAAATTTCATAAATTCTTCGCGATGGAAATTACATCTCTGGGCGTTATTACGCGAAAATACAGTAATCAGAATTGGTTATACAGTGAAACCTCCATAAGTGCATTCTATATAAGTGCGCACCCTCTCTAAATGCACACTTAAATTCAGGTCCAATATATACATGACCTTCATAAATGCTCTTTTTCTTATTGTTCTCCAAGTGCACGTCGTTAAAGTTCGGTCCCAAGAGTGTGCACTTATGGAGGTTTTACTGCAATTATTTGTCAATTGGAGTATTTGAAACACTCTAATTGATTCTTATTTTATAGCAGCACACTGCCTGCTATATCTAATTATTAACAGAACTGAGTAGCAAAAATGCTCTTTATTTTGCGTGAGCGTTATTTCGAAACCATGTGTGCTATTTCAAGGATATAGCTTTCTAAATGACGCCCACGGGTGTTATTACGCGAAAATACGGTATGCATGGTGGACAAGCTTTATATCGGTATTAAAGGGTTATTGAATTTGAAAATATCTATGTTTTTGTATCTTACAAAATCAGTTTTGGGATGTTCAACAGTAAACTATTAGATTTATATAGCAGAAACGCATTTGGTAGACTAGTTTTTTTTATTGAATTTAACAGGTTATTGGGTTTAGCAAGATCAGTGTTGAAAGGTTCAATAGTAACACAATTAAACATTAAAATCTTATTTCAAATAAGAGCCAAAAAAGCATACCGTATTTGCGTGTTATTTCGAGTCATGGCCCGAATTAAGCTTAATTTAAGCCGAAATTCGAAATTACACTCCTGTGTGTTGAGATAAATTATATTTTATTTTCTTAAATTATTTTAATAATATTATGTTTGTAATATAATATTCGGTTCTTTATTTTGTTTTTATTTTGTTTAAAAACTTATACAACAATCGAAAATATCATAAAATTACTAGGTAAGAAGCCCGCAGCATAGCAATTAATTCACCAACATACAAGGACAATATTAAGGATTGGAACCGTCATTGATTTAACCGTCTATAATCATTTATTTATATCGTATAGTTAAACGGATAAAAAAATCAAATTATTCACTTAACCGTTTTTTAAATTTTATACGATTACTCGTTTAATGAACGTTCAATTCCTCATGTGGAGGCAAACAAATAGTGTATTGGACATATCTATATAATAAAGATTATTAGTCGGATTTTATTCACAGGACTAATGTGTATCACTAGTATAAGTTTATTAAAAAAAACAGGTCGTATGATCCGATAACTTGTGTTGGCTCAAAGTTCATTAGGAACAAAGTTGGTTTAAAACGCTGAGTAATTAATATGATACGACATATACAGTCAGACTTGATATAATCACCAGATTATAAGGTTATAAGTGTGACTATATCAATAGTAACTATAACGAGGTCTTAATAAACGTTTAAATGGTTAATAAGGGTTAAGAGATCATCAAACAATTATTGCGGTTTGCAAAATTTGCAAGTCATCAAACAAAAAAAAAACCCCCCGATTATGATTAGTGATTTTTGATTTCTTTACATCAATTATATTTTTAAGGCAGCGCCTATTTCCACCATTTGACATAATTTATAATGACGATATGTTCGTCATGTTTATGTAGCTGATGTGTGAAAAGCATGATGGAAATAGGCATTCTTTAAACACAAAAACTACTTGTAACCACTGGTTGTTGTAACTTGTAACCAGCATCATATAATTATATGGATTAATCTTTTTTATACAAATTTAATGCAGTACGTATTATACAAATAGACTACATAAATTTGTAAAAAAAGAATATATAATTATATGATACTGGTTACAACAACTAGTGGTTACAAGTAGTTTACTCCTTTTCAAAAATCTAGCAAATATACATTATATATATAATATTTTAATGGATCAAAATTATTATTCCAGAATATGTCTTAATGAAAGAGTAATATTAGTATGAAAATTTATTAGAAATATTGCTATTCAATTTTATTCCAATTAACAAATGTAAACTTTATTAAAATAATTTACAAAATATGATATTACTAATAGGTGTTTAACATCACAGTTGTTATATCTTAAAAACTGTAATTAACCAAGACCAGGTGTATTAAGTAAAAATGGTTAGAACCCCAAAACCTTATGTTAACTAAAATTGGTGTGTAATTGGATATAACCCCTGCCAAATACGTAACATAGCTTTCATGTACTTATTTTAGAATTTATGATTGTTTATGACATTTAATATTAAATAGAATATACTCAATCACCTAAATTAAATAGATACGTATATGTCTAGCAGAAATAAGTATATGAAAAAGTTATATAGCTAGGGTTGGCCAAGGGATAAGCTGTTTTAATAATTCGAGTTTATTTGATAAATTTTAGAATATCTCAAAATTGATGTGATAAACTTGAATTATTACAACCCTTAATAAGGATCTTTAACCTCCGTCTTGTCTGTAACTGCACTCTAACCTTAAATTTTAGTAAAACCGAAAATATATAGCTATTTTGATATAAAATTAAAAATTTTAGTGTTTTTTTCATTTTTTTTAGGGGTTGGTTATGATTTTGACAAGAATTGATGATTTAAAGTGTATGTAAATGAGAAAGTTTGTCGACAAATTAAAAAAAAATATTTTCTATCTTAAAATGTCGCCTATGAAACTGCTTTTCATGCTCTGACAAAAAAAATCCACCCATAATTTTGGCGTACGCTTTTGACTCTAAATCCTCTTTTAGCCTAATTTAATCCTAACTTTAAAATTAGCTTAATGCGGGCCGATGTCGATCATTCTAGATAGATGATCGACAAAACTTGGCACAGATGTCTTTGCAAAGTGTATATCAATATGTGGATTTTAGCAGAGCTTATATTTTCAAATCGAGACCTCAAATTTTCAGCATCATCCGTGGCAAATATTAACATCATAAACATTATAGGAGTACTTTATATTTCTGACCAAAATATTATCCCTTAAACTGTAAATTTAACTACATATCTATTACGATTTAGACTACAATTCATTGATAGCTTAATCATAGATTAAACATTAAATTTCCAGGCAAATTCAGTTTAAGGGATTTTTATAACAACAAAAATTGCACCATGTATTAATTAAATTTAAAGCAAAAATTTCTGTAATAATTTTATCAAATATATCGTATTGATACGATCAGTTAGAGATCAATAACAAAAGTTCGAACTTATTATTTAACAAAGATTAAAAAAGAATTGGAACTAAGATCCTGATACCGACGGATCTTTTACCTTATTCGAATCAAGAATATCCACTATCGAAAATTATTCATCGAAAGTTGTTGAGCAGACTGATAATATTCTCACATTTTTAGAGATTACTGACTTTATTAATCATTTGAAACTGACGGTTAATAAGTTGATACATAATTTTAATAATATAAAGAATTCAAATTTGCTTAAAAATATAAAAGTGAATTGGATTTAGGGAATTGATATTTCCACACACATTTTTGATATTTCAACACTCTGCTAACGCCAAACCCTAACCAAAACTCTAATAATATATCGCTATATTGATTTTTATTAACAGGGTATAGTAATATCAGAACAAGGGTAATTTCCTAAATTTATAATTAGATTAGTAAAAAAATTTTACAATTCGATATATAGATTAAAAATTCTAATGCAGTATATAAAGAATTTATAGAGCTAATAATGTTAATTTTAGTTTTTTATTTTAAAATGTTGCTAAAAATATTTATTATATTTTATAATAAGTTTGATTTTTGCAATGATTTTATAATTTATTAATATATATGTTAAAAGATTTAATTAAGTCAAATCGCTAGTCTTAATATAACAGTTATTTGACTTTCGGGACTTTAATGAGGTTTAAAATTCCGAATATTCATACCATAAGTATAACTATAACGATAATAACAGTTAATTGTTATTAGCTTTGGATTAAAAAGGTGTTATTCATAATAAACAAGTATGATACATGTAATTACTGTATATAGTGTTAACTTATCATGATACTAAAATTTTGTGTATGACACTATACTCATTCTACATACATGGATGTTAACAGCCTTTTCTACTCTGGTCTAGTTTCAGTCTGGTTTGCTATGATTTACTATATAATATGACTAACCAGTCCAGACTGATCTGGTTTTAATTTAAGTTTGAACAAGTCTTGCCTTAAGACAGTTTGTTAGTTTAGATCAGATCGAGATTACATAACATATCTATCTACAAAGTGGTTTATTCTATTATTTGTGGCTAAGCAACGGTGGGATAAACTGTATTTGGTTAAAATCCGGATTCATTTTCATGTGTTTAATAAATCGGTTTGCGAAATTTTGTGTAAAATTTGTAGATCAAAAAAAAAAAAAATCTCGCAAAGATATTAATTTCGACCTAACGTTAAAATCATTAATAAAATTCCATACTATTATATCTAGGGACAAGACAATTTGCAAAACAAAAAACATGATATTTGGATATGTAATTATAAAAAGAAATTTATTTTTTAGTTCTTTGACAATATATAAAAAAGGTTCCAACAAAGATATAATTTTTTGTGAATATAAAAAAGGAAATAAATTTGTCTTGTCGGAAAAAAATAAATAAATGAACTATATCGTCATATTTAGATTAAAAGAAATTTTTCTGTATTTAATTTACTAAAAGTTTTTTTGTTTTTTTTTAAATAAAAAGAATTTTAAAAAAGCGATTTAATCAAAAAATTGTTATTCTACGCTTTATAATGTTAAAAAATATATACTTCATTTAGTAAATAAATAACCAGCTGTAAAATTTAAATATTACAATTATAAACTGCATTAAAAAGAGAAGAGAAAGAATCGACTATATAATTTAATATTTTCTCCCAACCTATTTTTAAATTAAATCTAAACACAGAGCAAACGTATAAATGTGCCCAATGCCCAGTTATTGACTATGTAATATATATAAAATAGTATAAACACTGATACTTCACAATAGCAAAATACGCTATACTCCACCCCATTCAAATTTACATATTTTACCAAATGTTTAATATTTTCTAAACAAAATTTATTCGAAATTATTTCTATTATTATTTCATAAATCTTTGTAATTTTAAATTGTACTATTTGTTAGTTTTGGTATGACTAAATGTTTGTGTTTGAGAAGATTCTTCGTATTCAGTCTCTGTTTCTGTTTCTGTGGTTTCTGTAGTTATGATTGTCTCAGTTCCTCCAGGTATTATGTGTGTCTCTTCCGTTCTTGATGTATGAGTATGGACATCACTTCGAGGTTCACCTTGAAATTCTTGTGTGTGTTGTTCAGTTACTTCGCCTGATGGATCTCTTATAGTTCGAATGACTTGGGTTCCACCTGGACTACCAAAATATTCATGAGTAGTAAAGGTTGAAGTCGTTGTCGGAGTGCTTCTTATATCTTGTCCACCTATATATCCATGAGCAGTAGTGGTTGAAGAAGTAGTTGTTGGTGTACCCGTCCCTCTAACAATGGTAGTGGTAGTTGTTGGTGTACCCGTACCTCTATAAGTGGTAGTGGTGGTGGTAGTTGTTGTTGAATTTTGACTATCTGGTAGCTCATAAGTAACTGATTCATCTCTTGTAACTTGACTACCGAAATATCCGTCTTGGCTCATTTGAGTTTGTGATCGATGTATATCAGGTGAATCAATATAAATATTTTCCTCATGGACAGTAGTAGTTGTTTCAACTTCGGGAATAAAAATCTGTTCTCTTCTTGTGTGGGTAACGCCATGTTCATCTGTATATTGTGTAATTCTAGTTTCGAAATGTCCTTCAGTCGATGGTGAGTCTATAATTTGACTTTCAGTATATTTTCCTATTGGTTTTTCAATATCAGTACTAAGATCACTTCTATGCGCTTCCACTTCAACAGGTGAACGTGGGGTTGAACCATTCTTTCCGTTCTTTGATATAGCCATTAATGCTGCTTTATGACTTTCCCCAGTGAATTTTCCTATTGGTCTATCAACATCATCACTAAGATTATGTAAACGCGTTTCCCCAGGTGATATTGGAGATCTTCCATTCTTTCCGTTCTTATCAGTAGTACCACTTCCAATATCAACAAGTAGAGCCGGTGGTTCTTCTCGTCTCCTAACTATAAAAGTTGTTGTGTATAAATAAAAAGGTTAGATTTTTAAGTTAAAAATTTGATTAAAAGTGTTGTATATAAAACAAAGAACTTGCCGTTTGTAGGTTCCTTAGGTGGAGCGACGCCATTTTCAATACTATCTTTTTCTCCCACTTCCTCTTCATAATCTTGAAATAGATTTCGTTCACAAAAGAATGCAAGATATATTATCGATATTACTCTAATAAATATGAGGATCGTGCATGAAGAAAGTGCAAGAATAGGGACAATGGCCGGGATGATAGTAACTTTCTGATAAATAATCTATAAAAATAATATAGATTAGTTTTATAACTAACAAATATATAACTTATTATATTTAATATCTTTAAATTTATTCACCAAATATATGAATTGAGGTACGTCTTCGATAAACATAATAAAAACGATAGACATGATAATCCGCTGATCTGTTTCTTGTGTGTAGGGAGCATTTAATGATCTATAACCAGCAAAGTGTGAAGATGCCACATTCAAAGCTTCATTATCAATTCCAGAGAACATTGTTAAAGCTAGCGCAGTGTAACTATGATCCTTCCACCATCTTTTATATCGATCATTTTCTCTAAGTTCACGACTAACAATTAAGAATGTAAGCAAAGTGCTGCAGGCGACGGGTACCACTAAGAAAACAACGCTGAAAAAAAACAATAATTAATTTATTAATTACAACTAACAATCTCAAAATATTTTTTATTGTAAAGAATATAACAAACCTGACAACCATAATCCATTTTTCGTCCTTCCCATGAAAAACAATAAATAAAATGTCTAATACAAGATCTACCACTATTAATGTGGATACAAAGATGGTCAAGAAGCCGAGAATTGCAGATGCTTTCCTTCTTTTTTGTATAGCTTCTTCCTTTAAAATGAAAAATAAACATTTTAGTATATTATGTAAAAAACAAAAAAATCCAACACATTTATTCATATTTATAGATTATTCACCCTGTTGCTCTTACAACACGTAAGGCACCATAAAAGTGATAATAGTGCAAGTCCAACAAAAACGCCAATAAGAATATATTTGTATCTATTCCATAAGTCAGCTGTATAAAAATTAATTAAGGATGTATAGTCGGTAAATATACAAGGAAATATGTACAAAGACATATATGGGTATTATGAATATCATGAGAACATACGTATTAGCCAAGCACCATTATTTTGGTCAATGTATTTAGAGGTGGTACCAGTGGAAATTGCTGAAATATCCTTGTTAACGATCACATCATTTAAGTCATTAGCAAGGCTAGGTCCACCTCTATTATCCCCTTGAGTACCTTGAACGCCTTGGGCGCTTTGACCGCTTGGGGCATTTTGGGCGATATTAACGCGCATAAAAATTTGATCAGCAGCACCAGTATTATTATAATTACTGTATTGATAAAGTGTCGGTATTTTAATACGCGAGGTATCACAATTAATAACTGTGGCAATATCACTACGCATGCTTTCACAAAAGCTAGACTTGTCGTTTGGTGACAAATTTACGTAATGTTGAGTTCCTTCAGGGGTTAGACGAATGATAACGCTTCTATCACCTATGTATTAAATTTACGTTAATAATGATATTCTCTTTTTGTAAATAACTATCTCTTACACTATCTCATTATCACTGTTATATGTTCAAATTCAACGTAATTAAACACAGATAATTTGAGACAATTAGAGGCAAATTTGCTTCAAGACAGTGTAAGAAATGAATATTCGGAAATTTATAATTACCAGTAGTAGTATCAGTAACGTCAGCTAAAATAAAAATATAGAATTGTATTAATAACTGAAAACAACTGAAATAATTAACTAAGCTATAGTTATGAATGTAATAAATACATGTAGTGAAATTCCACACTAATTTTTTGATACCAATAAGGTTCTGATCTTGTGGGTTTTTTACCGCATCATCATCCACTGTAATATAATATTCTTTATGACTACTACTCGTATAGCTTGATAATAATGATACGGTTACGTTTTCATTGTTAATTTTAACTCTATCATTATAAGCCGGAATTGAGCCACGTAAAGAATCATCGCCTCCGGTGGTGTTTACTTCCCAGATTCTGAAAAATCCAGTGGATTTATTAACTTGGCTAGTATAAGTTATAATAACTTCTTGAAGTGGTGGCGTAATAACTGAGTTCGTTACTGGTGTGACACGAGAGACATAGGCTGAACCAAGCATACCAGCTTTTTTTGGGGGGTTCAGACGATATATTTAGATCAATAAAGTTTGTAATATTTATAACAATTTCAATCATCGCTTACCTGGACGGAAGTTTGTTAGCGTGTCAGACGACTCAACAGTCCAGCTTGAACTATTATTTGTATTATTTGCGCTTGGAATAATGGTCCACACAGTGTTGTTTGGAGACAAACCAATGATCGGTACAGTAGTTATAATGGGAGGAAGACCCCAAGGTCCATATCCGGTTCCATTACTGTAATATATAAATCCTTCAACACTACCAACATCCGTGGCATTTGTAGTGTTCTTAGCCACAAAAATATAACCACCATAGGATAAAGTTTCGACATCTATCACAGTAGTATATGGAGCAGGCAAATTTACACCAAATTCAGTCGTTTTATTGACAGAACCAGAAGACCAAAAATTAATATTAACGTATACAGTTTTATCGGTTCGTTGAGTATATATTAAACAATTGTATCCAACTGATTCCTGTGCAACAGAACATTGATACAAGTAATAATCAGTAGTATTTGTACTGGGTTGCGATTCATATATGAGAGAATTTCCTTTAGTTGAAGAGTCTGTATGGGAAATCCAAATTAAATAAAGTTGCCATGGACTTATCATTCCTTGTCCAGATTGAGACACATATTTTGTGTAAACTAATCCGTAATCTCCATTCTCAGTAGGAAAAATGTTTATATATTTTGGAAATTGCGTCATATCAGTAATATGAGTAATTTCACTAGAATGGCTAGTCGTGCCATATGTAATCGTACCATCTGTTGTTCTAAAAGATCATGATTGATTGATTGATTGATGTTAGATAAATAAAATTGCAACATGTAAGGTATTTCAAAAAAAAAAACTTACAATGTGTATGGTGTCCAAGTTAAAATGCTAGTTGTAGAGTTGTAGCATGTGTACAAAAATCCATCACTTTTATAACTTTTAACTATTTTTGTAGCTGAGCAACCTTCACCAAAATAAATCACATTCCTACGCAATGGATCGATTAATGAACATGAGCAATAGGTATTCGTTATATATGAAAATTTTTTCAAGTAACTTACCCTTTAACATTATTACTGGACCAATCTATTATAATTCCACACATTTGATAGGATTGTGGATAATTACAATAATAAGTTACAAGGACAAATGGTCTGGTCAGAGCATAAATATTGATAGTACTATATGATGAAGATTTTGATCTTGGTATAGCAATAGGGCCATTTGAATTAAATGGTATAGCGGTTGTTGTTCCATTAGCATTCGGTATCGTTCCATTTTGTCCACTATTTGGAATCGTTCCATTTTGTCCACTATTTGGTGTTGTTCCATTTTGTCCACTATTAGGCGTTGTTCCATTTTGTCCACTGTTTGGCGTTGTTCCATTTTGTCCATTAGGTGTTTGTCCTGGACCACTGTTTGGTGTTGTTCCATTTTGTCCACCATTCGGTGTTTGTCCTGGACCACCGTTTGGTGTTTGTCCTGGACCGCCATTTGGTGTTTGTCCTGGACCACCATTTGGCGTCTGTCCTGGACCACCATTTGGTGTCTGTCCTGGACCACCGTTTGGTGTTGTCCCATTTTGTCCACCATTCGGCGTTTGCCCTGGTCCACCACCTGGTGATGTTCCTTCACAATTTCCCCATTTGTCGCTACAACCTTTTTTGCAATTTTCATCAGATTCATCACAACCTTTTTCGCAATCCTCTTTAGATTGTTTACAATCGTTTCCGCAATTCTCTGATCCATCATCACAATCTTTTTTTCCTGAAGGATGTCCCGTTGGTTTACTTCCATAAGAATCTGAAGTTGTTGTACAATCTTCAGATTTGTCATCTGGATGTTCCGGATGCTCTGTTGGCTTACTTTCGTAAGCATGTTGAGTTGTTGTGCAAACTTCAGATCCTTTATCTGGATGCTCTGGCTGTTTTTTTGGCTCATTTTCGTTATCACAGTCTTCTCCATACTCTTGATAATTTCTTTTATGCAAAATATTATTCTGAAAGCAAAAATTATTCAGAGGTATAATATTATTATTATTACTTAGATTAAAATCACATTTGTTTATAGCTCCATCTTTAGTAATTATACGAAAATGCAATATAGGGTCTCCACATGATCCTGATACAGTAGATTTAAGTAATATTATAATTGTATCATCAGGATAAGTATCAGCTTGAGCTACAGTTAATGGTTCAATTTCATTATATGAATTTGTTAAAACCCTAGCATCAGATGCTATTATTAAAAAATATAACACTACTAATAGCGAAAGAACCACGCGTTTAAGATGAACTGGCTCTTTCCAACGATTTAGCAACATGTTGGCAAGAGTTCAAGCGCCCGGGAACTTTTTAGAAAAAAAAGGTTGTATCCACAATCCGAGAGGATAGGGAAGGGTTTTCAATTTTGTTTAGAACCCAAATAAATAGAATTTTTGAATGGCGCCAAGCGTGTACAACGGTGCGGGTAACCTATAACAACATGTATATTTATATGTATATACTAAACTTTATTCGATTCCATTGTGAAAAAAACTGTACAATCTTTTTTTAGGCCATGTTTATGAGAAGAGATAAAAATTGTGAGTGTAACATACATTTCTACATTTGTAAACAAATTTTATCCGTAAATGACTTATTTAAAATTTCTAAAATAATTAATCATTGTTGATTGTTTTAGTCACACGAAGAATAACCGGGGAAAAAATGCCAACTTTGTCGATATCCCTCTTGTTAACGCCATTAATACCTCTTTAACCGGTAGTAGCCGCGCGCCGTGCATAACTAATCCAATAACGATAATATTAGTATGAAATTTCATGATTTATCGTCATGCATTTTGTCCGGACAATATTTATGATTATTCAAATAAAGAATTTCAATGTTTCACAGATTCCGAATTTATCTATTGTACTTAACGGCCGCCCAAGAGCAGACACAAAAGTACTTAGTTACAATTATATATAGTCATTTCCGTTGAATATACACTATGTTAATTAATATATTATAAAGGGATGCTTAACTATTAAAAACTATCAAAGGTTACTACAAATACATATCGTGAGAAGGTTTAATTAAAATTGTTCTTTCATATAGTCTGCGCAGAAAAAAAAAAACATCCCTGCATTCCTTTACTTTTTCATACAAAAGTGTTTGTTAATAAACAGTGCTATACGAAGTTAGAACTCTTCTACGTATCATACGCATATTACATATTATATATCTGATATTAAAATTTAAATTAATTAATTAAATAAATAAAATAAAAAGGATATTACTAAATTTCATTTTCTTGCATTAAACTGTATTTAAATGTTCAAAGATATCGGCCGTCAATTCTTCCCTGAATTCTTCCTTAGTTATATTATATATGGAATGTATTATTCTAAATAAAGCGTAAACCATTTATTACGTCATGTATTAAAATTCTAAAATTAATTATGAAAATTTCTGATGTATCGATTGTACTACTATTTGCAATTTTTTATTTTAAAATGGAAGATGTACTAGATATTATAAGTTAGCCTATAATTAGATTTAAGCTGTAAATCAAATACATATAGCTGAGCGATTAATCGAGTAGTAAAAATCGTTAGATCATACGTATCGGTAATAGATATAACAAAAGTACTTCAATTTAAATATTTAACTAAATATTGTTTGTAATACGATCTCAAATTAAAAATATTTGATAACGATAAATATTTAGAATAATCAAAATAGTAATAATGTTTAATAAAAGTAATTCTAATATTAAAATTATTACTTTTTAAAGTATATAGTCAAAATCTTTTTGGGTGCAACATTTTGGACTTTATGCAAATGATGTAAGAGTGCATTTAGAGTGGGAAATTTATAAATTCTCTACTTGGAACTCAGAAACATTCTATTTTATAGCTCCAAAAAATCCAATGCTAGAATAAAATTATTGCCAAAACTTGAAATAGGTTAGAAACCTATCTTGAGATCAGGCGAAGGCGTGCATTTGGAGAAAATGTATATTTATAGAGATTGAATTATATATAGTAGTAAGCAACAGAAAACGGAAACCATTATACATCTATTTT
Organism: Cetraspora pellucida; assembly: GCA_910591915.1. Taxonomy (NCBI): domain Eukaryota; kingdom Fungi; phylum Glomeromycota; class Glomeromycetes; order Diversisporales; family Gigasporaceae; genus Cetraspora; species Cetraspora pellucida. Next base: position 17,658 of record CAJVQA010001784.1, read on the forward strand.
CTGTCGCGATTATCGCGCGTTGCTATTTCTTAATTTCCATCCAGGTTTTCTATTGGAAGAAGCTTCTCAAATAGATTTTGAAAAAATTTCTTTGTTTCGAACTTTTGCCTATGAGATTACCTTCTGCGCCCTATCAAGACAAAATTTTCTCAATATTCAGAATCTAATTCTCTAGTGCTCGTTAAAATGTGTATTTTTTAATCCTGTCAATAGGTGTCAAACTCTGTTGCTACCTCTTCCTACAATTTATCGAATGATCTTATTGGCTAAAGAATAAAAATAAAAATAAAATTAAATATAAAAATAAATAAAGATCCTATCCTATTAATAAATATTGCCTACGTATCCTATAATAATGCTCGTATACCTATTTACAATGTTAATTTGGCTACATCGATATGTGACGGAAATGAAAAAACCTGTAAATTGACACCTCTTGAATGCGTCAAGATTGATGACGCACAGCAGTGATCGACCAAAAAAAATCAAGTCCAAGTTACACGAACAAACCACAGCCACCATTATGCAAATAAATATTCATGTACTGTATGGAACAGGTCTATTTTCCAGAATATTATATTTAAAAAAAATTAATCTTTTGGCCAAATTTAGAACTAGAAGATCGTCAGCCTAAATTAGGTTAATGCCATATTTGGTGTGGCTGCGCCTATAATCATATGATTTATTTAACTGTAATCAAAATTATCATACGAGATCAAATTAAGGTGAAATCCGCATTTGTAAATAAAAAACAGCCAAGTGACGAGTTCACCCTAACATTATCTACGTAGCGGATTTTACTAGCTCGTCCTCGGTCCTATTCTTATTATGGGAATCGAATAACTAATATCGAAATCGGATGATGCTGAAATCAGGTAATGCCAAAATCGAATGATGCTAAAATTGGATGATGCTAAAATCGGTTGGTGCTGAAATTTGGGCATAATAGTTGAGTTATAATTTAGGGTTAAAAATACATTTTACTAAAACGCACCTATGGTAGTTTTGCACTTGCATAGCTAATTAATCAGTACTGGTATTCTAAGCAAAAAAATACTTTACACCTTTAAAAACCTTTTCCAAACCTTAAATCCAACTAGAAATACTAATCTTAGAAGTCGGAATTCAAAAACCGAATCGCCTAGAGTTAACCCGAATTTAAATCAGGTCATTAGAGCGACTTTTAACACCATGACGTATTATGATAGGTGTTTAACGTGAGTCATATCATTTGACTATAAATATATTTATAAGAACTGAATTTTAATGATAAAAAAGAGATGGATTTCAAGGTGGAGAGATTGACTTGACATGATAATTATATTGGATTTATTGATTTTGAAGTTCATTTTAATAGATGCGTCATATAGTACCTTAGTCATGGCGAAAAAAATTTGGCAGATCACGTGCTGTAGATCATATTTGGCGGATTATTGGTTTTCGTAGTTAAAAATTTAAATTTTCAACATTTTTGATCAAAGGTATCTTGGTAACCACATGATCATTTTTTTATTATAATCCTAAAGAACAGTAAAATCGAATTGGGTGGGTGTTGAGATATATTCAATAAAAGTTTTAAACAAATCATTGCCGTGGCTTTTACAACTATTTTTAAAATTTTTAGAAATTTTGATTAATGATATCTTGGCACCCATCTGATCAATTTTAATAAAATTTTTTATTTCAATTCTACATAAATATAGAATTAGTAAAAAAAAATTTATCAAAATTGAGTAAGTGGATGTCAAGATAGCATCAAACAAAATTAAAAATTTTTGCTGCAGTTTTTAAAATTTTTAAAATTTTCAGAAACTTTAATCAAAGATATTTTGATATTCACTTGATTAATTTTAATAAAAATGGATTTTTGTATAGTAGCAGTTTTATTAGATAGAGTAATATTTTTGATTGAATCAATTAATTTATAAGAAATTAGACTAAACAGTGTTGATGTCAGAGAGAATGAATTTGGTATATTGTAGTTTTGCATGCAATTAAGATTTTTAATTTGGTTATGCAGATCAGATACAGTTCTTGGTGTTGTGTCAAGAGTAGATATGTTAAGAACATATTTAAGTAAGTCATTGATAAGATTGTTGAGGAGGTGTAAAGATGAACAAGTAGTTCAGTGAAGTGGAATGTTAATTTGGTTGCATTGATAACAATTAGAAGATTGAATATAGAGTTATATTTATATAGATTGTATGGAGTTGGAAGATTATCCATGAGGATTTTTATATAGAAAGACTTAAGTTGAGATGTTTGAAAGCTGTAAGAGTAGTTTGTTATTTTTTGATTATTGTTGATATAGAGTCAAGTAGTTTTCCAATTAGTTTGAATACAATTTGTGACCATTTTTAAAAGTGGTGTTGAGATGATTATAGTGCATAAATATGGGCATGATAAATTATACAGATACAATAACAGATAGGTAGTTCAATAGAATAGTTATTGAGTTGTAGTGTATAGTTAAGATTATAATAATTTTGTGAGTTAAATAGTAGATATGGAAGGTTAAAATGATTATGAACAAGATTGTCAGCAAGGTTATTAAATTTATTATTTTGATATGCAGCTACTTTATATAGAATAAGTTATATGTTGTAAAAGTTTTTAAAGTTAATTAAAGTATACCAAAGTAAGTGATATGGAGTATTGATGAATGATAATTTGAATAATATTAAATTGGTACTGTTGTATTTAAATATAGCAAATTGTGAGTTAGTATAGATGTATACTGTATAGTTTTTAGATGCAGTAATAATAGCAGAAAGAATTGCAATAATTTCTGCTTTGAAGAAGTATGATCAAAACTTAGTTTGTGTTTAGAAGATATATAGAATGTTATTGTTTTGTACCAAGGCCTATCCAATTTCTATTGAGCATTGGAATATGCCTATTTGAATAACTGATCTATCAGTATAGAAATGAAGTTCAGACTTGTAGTTTAAATTGGCAATTGATTGCAGAGTATCAGTAAGAATACAATTGTTAAAAACAGATAGAATAAGTGATGCAGATATATGGATATTAGAAGCATTAGGAATTTGAATAGGATGTCAGATAGTGATAAAATAGAGCAAATCAAGATAATTTGCATTAAAATTAAGTTGTTGATTTTGAGTATTGAATTTTTCAATAAATTTAGTTGCAAGATTAATAGGAATAAATGTTGTATATTTGTTAGTAATAAGATTAAAATTAAGATTGTAGCTAGTACATAGTTTAGTTGTAATTGAAGATGTTGAATATAGTTGTGTAGCATAAAGCTCAATATTGCTGTGCCAATAGATAATAAGTATTTGTTTAGAAAAGGTTGGTTATCTTCTGACTTTACTATAATTATTTGATCTTAAAGTGTAATGATAAGTTATAGTTTAGAACATTTTAAGAAATGTCCTATGGTATAACTAAAGTAGTTAATTTTTGGAAGTTGGTAATAGTTGTAAAAAGTTCAATAATAAGAATAATTTGTTGTGATATCTTCAAAGATAATAAACCATAATAGCTTTCTGCCTTTAGGTATTTTATAACTTCTTGATAAAATGTGTTTTCAGTTGAGAAGACAAGAATTATCATATATAGTAAGTTGGTTAAGAAAAAGAATATGATGTTGGCAGAGTTGTTTTTTAAAAGTTAGGTATTTGAAATGTGATGAGTTTTTTTTTATTGTTAAAGATTATATTTTGCAATAGTATTTTATTAATATATTTAGAACTAGTTATATACAGGTTAAACAAATAAATAAAAAGTGGATAATAGGTAAATAATAAAATAAAAATCTTTATTATTCTACTTTATATCTGCTAAATAATAGTAGCATAATAGTAGTATAATAGTAAAATAATAGTAAAATAATAAAATATTTTATTATTTTATTTTTAACTACAAAAACTATAAATAAAATAATAAAAATATCTTATTATTTTGTTAATATATTCCTATTATATTACTAATATTGACAAGCTTTTATTATTTTACTATTATATTACTATTATTTAGTAGATATAAGATAATATAATAAAAGATTTTATTTTATTATTTATTTATTATTATAACTATTTTTATAGAGATAAAAATACAATTAATTATATATATAATTTTTGATTATTTATTTTAAAATTCTATATTAGATATTATATCTATAATTTATTAAAGATTATCTATTTAAACTTTTAATTATTTGTTTTATTAATTATTTTAATTACTACAAATCTCTCATATATACTTACAACTTAGAATATTTTTTTATTAACTAGTCTATCTATTTTATAAATTATTAATAGAGTTATACTTGTATAAAGTTTATCTAAGTTCTAGTATTAACTTTACAACATATTCTTAATACTTTAATATATTTTTACTTTGTTCTTAGAGTTTTATTTCAGATAGTTTGAAAAAACTATAATCTGTTACTAATATATTAAATCTAACTTAATATTTTTTTTGGTTTAAAATCTAATAACTTGCTTTGTAGTATTCCTTATTTAAAAATTCTTGTTTATTTTATTTTGAATATTAGTATCTGTTTTCTAGATTTATAATAAAATAATTTATAAAATGAACTTAACTATAACTTAATTGTTTGTTAAATAATCTTGTTTATAAATTAAATATATACTAAATAATCTTATTTAAAAATTTAATTATTTTAAAATAAGTAAATTATTTCTAAAATAATTATTTATAAATTTAAAATTTTTATAAGTTTAATTTAGTTCTACTTAAATGTAGTTTTATTTTGCACATAACTAATTATTATAATTAGAAATATTATTGCTAAAATTATATAAGATATTTAATAAAAAGTTGTACAATATAGTTGCTAAAACAAAAATATATATGCATTTTAATATTTTAATTTTTTTTAACTTTAGTAACACTGTTAGTTTATTTATTAAGTTTTTAATTTTTATAATACAATTGTATTTATATATATATTTACAGAATTAATTATTTTCTAATCTTGAATATTAATTTGCAATAAAATCTTTTTTTAGCATATTGGCTTTGTCAAATTAAAATTATACTTTGTTATTTAATACTTTTTAGTACTTTTCTATAATATTAAACACATTTGAGACATTTAATTACAATATCATATTTTTAATTTTTTTAAAAACTTAATAATTCTGATATATTAGACACATCTATCATATTTGAATTTAATAATTACAAAATGATCTTTGGTCTCTTACTATTATTTTTTTATATTCTAATCTAATTATTAATAGTTCTAATCACTTAACTACAAATTTTAAAATTATATAGTTTATTAAACATATTAGTTAAACATTTTTAACTAATTTAATTTATAATATTCTTTATACCTTAAATAATAAAACCATCTTTCTTAAATTTTTTTTTTTATTTTAAATACTCTATTTTTAAAAAACAATTTAGATATTACAAACTCTTTTTTTTTTACTAATTTATCATTTATAATAATTTATACTTATTATATTGACAATATATTTTTAGACTAAATAAACTCTCTAAAGGTGTTATATCTCAATAGATTACTACTTTTGAGAATATTATTATAAACTATTTTTATCAATTTTATTTTATATTATTACTTCAATTTATTCTAAACAAACTATTTTTTTATATTACTGATCACTTTAACTCTAATATCAAATCCTAGTTACTTACTGTTTTTAATAATTAAATAATTATTAACAAGATCAGAAAATAAAATAATCTTATAGACCTTATCCTTATTACTTACTGATATTCTTATTTTAGTCTTATTTTCTAATTTTTATCCTATTCCTCATTCTACTATATATTATTATATACTCTAGATATTATTTTAATTTTAATACAATTACTAAAAATGCATTATCTTTATTTCTACAATTTAGTTACTAAATTACTTTATTATATTAATTCTAACAAAACTCTTAACCTATATATCAACTTTTTTAATATTGCATGCTCTGTAGCTATTTAACATCTTTTATATATTTTATCTTCTTCTTTATTAACAATTATCTCACAACAACTACCTTGCATCTTTCAATTAAACTAATTTACTAATAGCTTATAGTCTATTGCTAACTCTAATTATAATCTAACTACTATTTTATTCTATACTAATAGTTTTATTATTGAGCTTGGTACCTTTTAATGCTTTGTAGACATAAGTTGACTTTAAATTAATAATTTTGCAACTATTTATTTATTTTAGGCACAAGTTAAACTTTAGACATGCTTTTTTAAAACTAAAATTCTTGTTATTTTCTTAGCAATCATTATTGCTTCTAAAAACTAGTTTGTTTATATCTTTACTGACTTATAATTTGTAATCTCTAAATATTAAAGTATTTGCTCATCAACATTTAAACTTTCTTATATCCATACTTTATATTTTTTATTTGGTTTTTTTTTTTTTTTTTTTTTTTAATATTAATGGTGAGGCCATGCCTCTATCTTTATTGAATATTTATTTGAAATTT
>CAJVQA010001785.1:0-24116 GCA_910591915.1 Cetraspora pellucida
ATACATGTAACTATTTTAAATTATTAATAAAGATATAAGCAAGGCCTCACCTTAATACCAAAAAAAAAAAAAATAAATAAATATAAGTAAAAGTTTTATAACAGGTTTTTTCTTGATAGTACTTATATAATAAGTTAAGTTAAATTATCATATAAACTTTTATAATCATAGATTTTTCTTGTTATTTTTTGTACATTATTATATAAGCATAACAACTTCAAAATTAAAACTCAGTTAGCCAATAAGGACTTGTAAATTATAATTATAATTGCACAATAATATCAATATTGATGATAAATATTATTTATTTCTAACAATATCAATATATATTAATTTATTAGAATATTAAATTTATATTAGATTCATATTAAATTTTTATCTTGATTTTGAAATTTAGGATTATGATTTCAGATTGTTTATTAAAATCTGAAATATTTCAGAAATAGAAATTTAATTTAGCCTACAACATTACTTATAGCTAACTTAATATTACTTGAAATTTGTAGTTAGAGCCAAACATCAAAATACTATAGCCTTATAAGATTCATCTAAATTTTAGTATTTATTTTTCTAATATTTTCTTTATTTTCTCTTATTAATTACAACTAAGAACTAATAAAACTTTTTAAACTTTCAATTCAGATAGTCTAATATAGTATACCTTAATATCCTTTTTTCTAACAATTCTGATAATCTGGTTGGTTATATTATTCTCTATACATCTTGTTATCTGGTTTATCTACTTATTTTTACTAAAGATATCTTATAAACTTTCATTAATCCAATAACATTATTAAAAGTTTGTACTATCTTCTTATTTAGGATTTTTATATAGATTTTAACTTTTTGATTCTTTTGTTTTCTGTGTCTGATGATTTTATTATTAGTTTGTATTAAAGTCTTATACAACATTAATTATAATATTTTTCTATATATATATAATATTATACTTTATATAGATGCTCTAAACTTTTATCAAAATAGTATAACTGAAGATTATAGATATACTAATTTAATTGATTAATAGAATCAATTATTATATTACAGATATAATTTTCAAAATTTAATATTTATGAAATTAGAGCTTTAGACTTGCTATTTGAGAATTAACAATCTGACTACTTTATTAGATTACTATACTTCTAAATTTGTTATTTTTAGACTATTAAAGTTAGAATAATAATTATATTATAATTTGATTAATGTTTAATTGTAATTTTTTCTAAATATATGCTTTAGATATACATGTTAACCAAATCCAAATAAATTCCAAATCTCTAAAAAATAATTGTTAATTATAAAAAATTAAATCAAACAAATAATTTCAAAATTTTATAAATATATTCTCTATAGTTATTTTTTATTTTTTTTTTTTTAAGGTAAGGTTTTGCTCATATCTTTATTAATTTGTTAAAGAAGCCTCCAGGGGCTTCTCTAAATATAAATTACAAACTTATTCCAATTACAAATATATTACAAGAATGGAGCTCAGACTATAGACAGATTTCTATCTAATTTATCTGCAACCTAAATCTACTAGAGTGATTAAAACTCACTTAGATTTGATAATATAAGATATTGTTTGTAGGATAGCTGTATAGTATCCAATATACAGACCAAAGGTCAATTTTACAAAGTGCATTTTTTAATGATGAGCAGTTGTTATCTTCTGTATAGAGTTGGTTAGACAGACCACACAGTTGGCAGACTGTATAATATAAGTTACGATGTTGATTAGAGTAGTTATAAGATCTTCTGTAAGTTGTAGATCTGTTATTTGATATAATGTTGTTGTCTTTTTTCTATTGTGCTAATTTAGTAGCATATGGTTTCCATATATGATCATATATTTTTTGCAATATTTTGGTAAGCAGTTTGGTAGTTATGGAAGTTGCAATTTGATGAAATGTGGTATAAGGTCTGATTGTGATGATTAGATCTGTTAATACATATCCTTGTAATGTTGTATATATGTTGCTTTGTTTTCAATGAGCATTGTTGACTGATAGGCTGTTATGTTGAGTTAGTAAATGGTTTAGTTGTTGTAGTTGTGATTGTGTAATGTCTAGTAGTGAGTTATTGTTAATGGTTTCAAAAATTATTTCTGTAATAATACTAATAAGATTTGTTAGGTTAAGGCAAAGTAACCAATGCAGTTGGTGTTCTGATGCTTGGCAAGTAATGCAGTTGTTGTGTTAAAAGCTATCTGGGTATTCTCTATAGTTATAAGAATATACTTAATTTATTTAAATAATAATTATTAATAAAATTTTTAAGCAATGAATTTGATCAAACTTTTTGGATTTGTTTACTTTAAGTAAACTTAAAGTAGACAAACTCAAAGAGTTTGACCAAATTCATAACTCAAAAATTTTATTAATAATTATTATTTAAATAAATTAATTGACAATTTATGAAAGAAGGAGAATTTGTATTAATAAAATCTATAACATTAAATATAAAATATAGAAATCAGCATTCCTGACTATTTGAAGTTAAATTTTTATTAATCTAACATCTTTTGGTCATCTAATGAAAGTTGTAGAGCTAGTTTTTGCGATTCTAATAATAGTAAGATTGGTAAAATTAGTTAAATATGTAGAAAGTTACAAGTAGTTTAAGTTTAATTTTTTCTATGAACTATAGAAATCGTGATTCCTGTATTAATATATTTTAATATATTTTATTATAAAAATCTCCCCCGGTTTTTATTCTCTTTCTATCGTGAATTGTCAATTAAGTATATTCTTATAACTATATAAAATATATTTATAAAATTTTGAAATTATTTGTTTGATTTAATTTTTTATAATTAGCAATTATTTTTTAGAGGTTTGGGATTTGTCCGGATTGGTCAGCACCTATAGCTCTAGAGCTGGTCCTGACGACGTGCATTTAGGGAGGTCTGACTGTAACTGGTAAAATTCAACATCAATAAAATTTGTTAATTAGAAAGGCGCATAAGAATTATATACAATCACGCATGCGGTTATACGAATATGCGGTATCACGTGATTGCACAAAATTCTTGGTTCTTGGGGTAGTTCTTTAATCCGGGTCGGAATAGAAACTCTCAACTAATTTTACTAATTTCTACATCAAATCATTTCTACAATTTCTACAAAAATATTTTATTAACGTAAAGAAAAGTAATTTCTCCCACATCTATTTTGATACGTATCGATATCGATATGAGCACTATTGAAAATACCAAATTAAAACCTGGAACTGAATTTAGAAATTTATTTGACACACGTGTCCAGAGTATACTGCTGTACATGGCGTAGAAACTATTGCGGATTTTCCAAAAGAACTTCGGCATTAAAAAAATCAATGCCGAAATACTTTCGGAAATGCCGTGGATTCCGCAGTTAAATAACGATCACAATTGGTTCATTTTATGGTACGTATGTACGAACCTATTTTAGTAAAACATTAGGTAAAAAAAATTGACCAATCATTTAAGAATTACACAATGTTATATTAACTACCGGGTGTCCATATAAATAGATGTTTTTTAGCCACATGTTTTTTTAATACAGGGCCGAGTGTGCGTTGTTCTAAAATTTCCAATAATCCAAGAAAAAAATAAAAATAAAATGACGATTTGTAAATATTACCTGGAAGGACGTTGCAAATTCGGTAACGCGTGTCAAAATGAACATCGTCAGCCATATGGAGGCAATCAACGCAATACACGTTCAGACATATATGATCGAATCAGTTATGGTGAGAATAACAAAACTAAGAAACTTGTTAGAGTGTTCGTTAATAGTAAAAACGATCTATACTTTTATTGTATATCAGATTTATAGCGTCATATACTTATTTATTGATTTTGTATAGTTTCGACTACAACAAATAACAAACTTTATGAGTATGTTTTTAAAGATTTATGAGGCTCAGCGTTGATTCACTACATTCAATGGTATTTATATTTAAAATGACAAATCATTTTATAGTGAGAGGAGTGTAAGAGCAGATCTGACTAAAGACCGTCCTATATATCGGTACTCGGTCTACGGACCAGCAAAAGAAGAACCCAATCTAATAGATGGCACAGATTACTCACCAGAAGAGTTGCGACTTCAATATTATATAATTATGGGAACAGTCGGATGTGATATATCATACGTATGTATTTTGGAGATATTTTTTGTACCAATTATCTTCAGTTATATTTTGCAAACTGTGTCAATAGTTCTTCGAAGACAAGTAATGAAGTTAAGAGGACCACAATACCGCAGGATATAGATAATCACAATACATTTTTATAAACCATATAGCAAAATGGTGTTAAAGATTTGGAAAATCGAACGCAAACGCAAATAGATTCTTGTCTTAAAGACTTACGTAATTCACTCAGCAGATTCGAGTCACAAAAACAGCAACAATCCTCATTTGAATCGTTTGGTAGTGGTGGCAACACATTTGGACAACCTCAACCACCACAAGGATTCGGAGTTCCTCAACAAAACACATTTGGAAATCAAGCTTCCGCGTTTGGAGTAACACCAACTTTTGGACAAAATACAATTGGATTTCCTGAAACTCAACAAGGGTTTGGGATAAATGCTATGAGCGGGAGCGGGTTCGGACAAAATGCAGCAGGTGGATTTGGTGTACAAACACAAACATTTGGAGGATTCGGGCAACCGGCACAACCAGATCCGCAGCAATTATATCAACAACAGTTGTTGCAACAGCAACAGCAGCAACAGGCGTTGTATGCACAACAGTTACAACAACAGCAGCAGCAACAAACGCCACAATTTATGGAGCTGCAACAGCAGCAGCAACAACCTACATCATTCGAAACGAACATTCCGCAATCAACGGACTGGGAAATGTATCAAGTACCAGAAAGGCCACCACCACAGAGATAATTCTAGAGATTGTACCCGTATAAGAATCACCCGGGTAACCTGTATAAGATATATCAACCGGGTCATGACCATTGCACCCGGGTGACTCGGATTATAAAAACATAATTTACATTATAAACATCACCTGTTTTAAATAAATAAGAATATATTTTTTTAATTCATTTATTTAACCCATGAGTATAAAGCATGTGAGGGTAGAGAATGTATATTAATCCAAGTATTTAAGATAAGCTATTCGAGTTCATGAATAGTTAGTATTTAGTTAATTTTGTTCACTTCAACATAGGCCACACCAATTTAAAACTAAGTTTAACATAACCTTGAGCCTCAGATATAGGGGATAAATAACATCACTTTAATATATAATTTTTTTTAGCCAATCAAAATCTTATGTTTTTTTACCCCCTCCATTTATTATATTATGTTAAACAGAGGATCAAATTGGAACGGCCTTAGAATAGAAGTATAAAGAAAATTTTAATAATCTTGTTAATTAAAATTCGCATAAATTAGTGAGCATACATTTTAAATTTAAACATCGCATAAAAATAAAAATGGCTAATATAAAAACGTTGCATTGTAATGAGTATACGTAGTACATACGTACGAAATAAAGTATGGTGCTAGACGTGTGATTCGAACATAATTCAAGAATGGAATATAAATCTATTAGCGAATGAACACCATTGAACAGACTAATATAAAGGTAGATTTTTATACGTACTACGTATACGTTTTTGCTCTCTATTGCATAAGGACTTCGAAAAAGAACTGTCATGTGCCACGACCCCTGCATCAAGCCACTTGTAGCATGGTCAGGATCGAAGAATGAAATCAATCAACATAACGATAAAGTCGCATGAGGCAGAAAAGCTACCGATATATGAAAAACCAACTAAATCCGATTCCGATCAGAAAGTTGGGTGACTACGTATTAGTCTACATGTCTACTGCGGATATTATTTAAGAAATTTGTCCAACCACACTATATTCATTTATAATTTATCTTGATTTTTTAGTTGACTAATAAAAATTTAGTCAACTTACTCGATTTCCTTATCACTAAATGCGGCATTAATTTCACCAATTGTGATAGAGACAAATGGTAAATGACGTTTGGTGAAACGTCGGGTTAAATATATATATTTATATTGCTATGTATAAGAAAAACTATCCCATATTTTTACATCCATTATTAAGGTCATGAATAGAAAAAATAGAAATCTTCACCGTATTTAACTATTCACCGATGCAGGTTTAAATCTGCATTCATAATATATGCAGTGAAAAAACATTTTTATATTATGGATAACGGAACGGTGAAATATAAATGATTAAATCTCACATTTTAAAAAGACAACGATGATCAATATGAATATGATGATTGTTGTAAGATAGACTTGTGACATATGTTTGTTTTTGTAAACGTAATCATGAGACTAACACGATTATGATGCAGAAATTCAAATGATTGGCTTTGACTTGCATCCACGTGATTTTTTTGTGTAAATCAACTAGTGTCAGACCGTACCGTATTAAAACTGATGAGGGATTATATCCATTACAATTGGATCCAACATATATAATTTAATTTGTGATTGATCACAAGCAAAAAGAATTATAATTAGAAATAATATTCACATAATTCATCTTAAATTATGCAAAATTATATTTTTTATATGTGATAAAAAAATTTGCATTTTTATGTTTTAAGAAATTTCTATTGGTCAATTGGCATTACACAGACTAAGTTTCACAGACTTGTCATCAAGTTGACCTACACTATACTTTAAGGATAGAGAGTATATAGATCATTTTTCATGTGATCTTTGTAATATATGATTTTTACAAAAAATAAAACTTTGTTATTAATAAATCTTTTTATTGTAATTAATTTTTATTAAATTTTTATATAATATAGAATAAGATACATTCTTTATAATGTTAAAATTTTTAATAGATAAAATATTTTAAAAAAATATATTTGTATATATTGCAAAGTTTTTCATAATGGTTTTAAATTTCTGTAATTACATAAAATTGTTAATTTTGATTGATCTAAATTATATAATCTTCATATAATTTATATATATATATATATATATTTTTTTTTTTTTTTTATCATATAAGCAGTCATGCTAGTACTTTATTAGGTTTTTGGAATTATATTTGTAACTACATAAATATCTCTAATATCTAAGTCTAGCATTACCCAGCCACCTTAATGGTACCTAAGTGCAACCTGTCACATTACTTCAAACAGAAATAAGCTGCTCATCTGACTACTTAAAGTCTATAATGAAAAGGTCTTCTCTCTTTCATGACAAGCCTCAGCATTGTCTTCATTACTTCTTTCTCAACTTGCTTCTCTTTTTCTCTTAATTTTTCTTTTTTCTCTTTTTTTTCTTTCTGATTTGTCTTTTCTCGTTTTCTTGGTTTCTTTAAATTTTCATCTTTTTTTCTTTTAATTCTACCTGTTATTCCATTCTTTTTCTCCCATTTGATAATTTTTTTACAACATACTTGTTCATAAAATGTGTCTCAGACTGTTATTGCTATTGTATTTGCAAATTGCTGTCTTGATTTTGTGTTTAATAGCTTCACTAGTTTGTCTTACGTTTCTCTTGAAATTAAGCCTTTTATTAATGCTTCTCTTATTTTAACTTCTTCTGTTTCTGTTTTTCCGAAGAGTGCTGTATACAACACATATGAGGGAATCCGGATCTTTTCTTTTTCCTTTAACTTCTTCTATGCTATTGCAATGGTTACTTTTTGGATTCTTTTCCAGAGATTTCATTACTCTTTGCATGCTGCCAAGTGTGTTTGTGTTTCCTTTATTTTATCTTGGCATACTTGGCATTTTACTGTTGTGTATATATCTGGCCTTCTTCTGTTAAGTTCTTCTAATGTTGGAAGTTTGTCTATTATGCACTTAATAAATGCACTTCTTCTGGAGCTGCTTTTTCTTGTTGTGCAGTGTATTCTCTTGATCGTCTTTAGTCTTTTCCAGAAATAAGTCCAATCGTAAATTGTGATTTCTGCTTCTGGCTTCAAGCTTTTAATTGTTTTTGTTTTTTTCCACTCTGCTCTTATTCTTGCATTTGTTACTAACTTGCAAAGCAGTCTTGCTGGTATGTCAGTTCTTCTGTTTTCTCACTCTATCTCTTTACAACTAACTTTTTCAGCCTGTACTATTTTCCTACTCATCATTCCCTTTTTTGCTAAACTATTGGCTCTATTATTCTATTTATCTTTACTATGCTCTTTGACTTTAACTAACTCTATCTGAATGTTTTTTGTCTTAACAAGATCTTTAATCTTCATTATCTATATTGTATTCTTCTTCTTAATAATCTTATTTCTGTCTGCTTGTTCTAGGCTTCTGCCAATATTTCTTATTATGACATTACTGTCTGTATATATTTCTATTTGCTTCTCTTTAGGTATCGTTAGAATTGCTACCCAAATTGCTACCAACTCTGTTATTGTCGATGTTTGCCATTCTTCGAGTCCAAATGCTACTTCTTCTTTTGGCCATTCTTGCATTTTACTTGTTTGGACCCATTCTATACCCATGTTATTCTTAGATATTGGCTCTTTACTATCTCTTCTAGTTGTTGTACCATTAGTATATATTATATATTTGCTTTTGTTTCTTATAATGTTTCTCTTTAAAATTTCTATTATTTCTTGACTAATACTTTCTTCTAATTTTTGTCATTTGATAATTTCTATCTCTAGTTTTTTTATTGTTATAAGACCCTTTAGTTTGCATTCACTTATTTCTGATTTGTCTATTTCTGTCTTATTTATTATTTGGTCTATTACTATCTTGATTTAATTACTACTCTTACTTATTAATCTATCTGGAATTACGTAAGTGTTTTTATTTAATCTTATCCATTGTTGGCAACTGTTTTTTATCTGTTCTTCTTTACTTTCATATCCTTCACATCTGTTGATTTCAGTTGCTACTTCGTTCTCTTTGCACTTCATCTGCCAATGTTCGATTAATACTTTTTTCTTTTTCTTTTTTACTACCTTTCTAAGTTGTCTGTGGTTTTGTGTACTATATATTATCCATTCTTTTCTTTTTCTATCTTCTGATATATGCTCCCATTTAACTTGCATTGCCTGGGTGTTTTGCTTACTCGTTCTAAAGTAGCTTTGTACTGCTTTGTTTCCTGAACTGCTAAGCACTTTTGATTCAATCACTTTGAATCATCCTGCTTTCTTTCTTTTACTTGATTGGTCTTAATAACTTTTGAGTTGCTGCCATGTAATTAGTTTTTCTTCTCTCGTATTAAGTAATTAGTTTAAATATTGTTACAGTACCGTGGCCTTCTTAACAGCAGTACTATAACAATGACACGGCTACAGGGATCCTTTATAGGTTTATAGCAGTGTCCAAGAGGTAAGTATAATTCCTTAGTCTGTAAGAAACTATACCCTTCTCTCTGAGGCAGTTTGGTAAAACAAGAGATGATAGTTTATACTTTAAACAAAGATAACAAGCCTTGCCTATAGGAATTACTCTAGAGGGGGAATGTTATATACTTTTATTAATAAGAATAGAGAGGCTATCCATTAGGCTTCTATACTTAAGGAATCCTTTTTACAAGAGGAATACTAAGTTAAGGGTAGAGGGAAAGTGGTTTGTATCTACTGTCACTTGGAGAATTTAGCAGGGTTTATATATCTTTCAAGTTAAGTGACAAAGCGACAAAATGACAAAGCGACTAAGTTATTAAGCGACTAAGTATTTAAGTGACTAAGCAACTAAGCGACTAAGCGTCTAAGTGACTAAGTGACTAAGCGACACAGTAATGCACAGTACTCAGCACAGTAACTGGCACAGTAATGTACAGTAATCGGCACAGTAACTGGCACAGTAATGCACAGTAATCGGCACAGTAACTAAGTATTACATCATGTATAACAATATAAAATAATATACTTAACAATAATAATAAATAATATCTAAAAATAACTAATAATAAAATAAAATAAAATAATCATTCTATAACAATAGTAATATTGTAGCTAAGACCTATGTACTTTGAATAAAAAAGTTAAAGACCAGAACAATGTAATTCTATAAGATATGAAGTAGAATATTCATTTTACACAACTGACACCATATGTTATCATCAAATAAGAGAGCTTTTAACAACTATGCCAAGTTTAACTTCAATAGCTAACATAAAAGAAATACAGAAATCTGATAATAAATTAGAGAATGTAGATTTTATATGTTTAGCAAGTATTTATTATATAAAAGAATATAGATTATATATTTTTTATTTTATAAATAATTTCAGAGAACATTTTTTTTTTGAGCTAAAGATTAAAGCAACTCTTTAAATATATTCTTAATTCTTATAAGATCTATACTAAGAACATATTATTTATGTTCTATTTCTAAATCCCATATACTTTTCTACAGACAACTCATTTATACAAGAACATATACATGACTAGAGAAATTTATATAAGTTAAACCACTAAGAAGACATAAGAATGCTTAATATTATAAAGATAAAATTAATATAACTATAATGATACATTTATAGAAGGTATGTGATAACTTAATGAATTAGACAAATACAAAAGTAAAAGACATAAAAAAAATATTCTTTATACTAGCATATTGTGCCTATGTCTATAAAGTACCTAACATTTGTATCTATAATTATAAAAATGCTTAACATTTGTGTCCATGTCTATAATAATTCCTGACACTTTTGAGCCTATAGGTATAGGCATAGCATGGAATACTAGTGCCTGACATAGTGCCAATTTGCCTGGCATGAGCATTTGCAGAACCCTATGATCAACATACTAAATCAAATAGATGTATAATCCCCTATCAAATCAGTATAATTGAGATTTTTATGTAATGTTATTGATCTACATATTACATAAATTGTATTATTGATATCTATATATAAATCATAACACTAACTACATCAAAAAAATAACCTTAACATTAACACCATTAATTTATTCTTGCAATTTAGCTAACTAGTTGTTAATTTATTAAATTGATTGTAAAAGGTAAATACATTAATCAATGCATTATAACCAATACTTTGAACTCTCGTGTCAAAATTTCAATATTTAAGATATAATGCAAGTTACTTACAAATTTATTCTTTTAAGTTATATAAATAGTTAATGCTAAAAAATATTAAAAAAAAAATTTAAATTTTAAGTTCCCAAAAAAACTCATGACAAATTAAAAAGCATGCCTTTTTAATCTACTTTTACATTCGAATAACTAATAATGAGAGAGAAGGTAGATTTTGAACATTCATCACGTTCATATAATAAATTCATGTAACAATACAATCATATAAAAAAACTGTTATAATTAGTTTAATTAGGGGTCTTTACATATATTTGTCACAATTAGTCGATCAAACACCCCATTTTGCACATAGGAATGTAGGTACTAACTTCAGGCACGAAATATATACAAGCCACTCTCATTATAGTGAACTCTCGATATAGTGAAGTTAAGCTCAAAGCCAGTTTATACAAAATTCTCTCGATATAGCGAATTTACTAATAAACTCGATACAATGAAATTTTTATTAATGGAACGGATCACTTCACTATAACGAAAGTGACTTGTATCATTAATAATAGTCTATTTCAAAAGTTTGCATAACACCATAACACCACATATTTTTATATACAGTAGTTTTGTTAAAATTTAGAATTATAATTAGAAATTAGAATATTATTAGAAATTATAGGCTAAAAGTTGGTGCTAAAAATAAAGTTAGAACAGAAATTTTTTGGGGTGCTGGGCATTTTTGCTTAGAAAATCAAGCGGCCACTGCTTACAGTATCCATCTTCTCCATCAATGAAACCGCAGGATTCGTGAATAGTATCTGGTACCATTCAATTCTAAAAATGAAGATCTTGAATAAGACCCTGGGTGTTGTGAACAGTGGCCAACGGTAATTACTTAACTAGTTGTTGATATATAGTAACAACACCAATGGTGTGATTTATTCATTTAATATAATATATACATCGAAAGTTCTGTATTTTGTACAGTGTTAATTTTTATACTACAATCAAACATCGATGTAATGAAGTTTAGAAACAGTGTAGTCAAAATTACATTTTATAAACTTTGATAACTTTTGTATTTTATTATACGTAATTTTAAATAATAAAGTGCATCTCAAAAGAGATGCAATCTAGATATAAACTATGTTAAAAAAATAACAATGTAAGCGTAGACTATGTTAACTATGTCACACTAATATGTCAAATCAACTAATCTCTAAAAAAAAGAAATTTACGAAAAAATGTTCATAGAAAGTTGTCGTATCATGTTTTAAATTATGATTAAATAATTCAATCTTTTTTTTTAAAAAAAACAAATTAAATTATACTAGCAAACCAATTTGGTAAAACCTTTTTTACCACATCTTTATCAACCTCGATCATTCTTTCATTATCAACTCTTCCAATAGAATGGCATCCACTAGTAAGATGTCTACAAATAGCATCATAACTGTGTAGCCTCTTAGATGACTTCCAACAAAGTTTACAAACAAACAATTCTTTGTCTTCATCATCAAATTGTTTAGCTGCCAAATTAATACATCCTTTAACGGTTGTGAAAGGTCCAGGGCGATTAATTTTGGACCTCTTAACCAATCTACGGGCTTCTTTACGAAGTCTTGGAATTAAAGTTTGAATCAAGAATTCATCCGTCCATGGAATTAGTGGGTCATTATTAACAAATGGCGGGTTACAGAACGAAGGACACCAGTGAAGACAGTCGATAACTGGATCAGATATATAAATTTGATATCCAGAACCTGGGGGTGTATTTATAGCGCAAGACAGTGTATCGTAAGAAGTGATAAGAGATAAAATAGCGTTCGTGATTTGTTCGAGCCTCACTGTTTTCTTCATTAATTCTGTATACTCGTCTTTCAATCTTAGAACGAATGTTGGCCATGGATTTGACATGAATGGAATTCTATATACTTCTTTTGCTTCAATGTAAGAAGGTAATTGAACTATATATTTTTCTTTATAAGGTTTTAACCCTTTTTCGTCCTTTGTTTGTTTAAACTCTTCGATCAACATTTTAAATGTTCTCATATCTTCTAGGGATTTCTTACGAAGATATAATTCATCAAGCCTTTCACGTTTCTGGACATTTGTTAATATTTGGGCAACCATGGTTTTTTTCTTTTGAATCCAGTTAGCACGATGTTTAGGTGGTGTTGATATGAATTCACGACGTGCATTTTCTAGATGAGAATTTAAATAAGCCATAATTTTGGCGCCTGTTGTGGAATTAAGAACAGGAACATTTTCATAAGGTACAACTGTCGTTATATCAATTGGCGATTTTGCCCATTGAGGAAGACTATCAGGACTGCTTAAATATATGTAAACAAAATAATTAAGAGAAATACATAGATAATTAAAATCGATTAATTATTATTAAATAAAAAAATTACAATAATATGAAATGAAAAATATTAATATATTTACGTGGTAATTCTTTTCCTGAGACAGGAACAGCAACAGCGTACACGAAAAGCCCAATATACTTTCGGGGTTTCCGTTTTTGCACCACAAAATTGGCATCCACGTTCCAGCATAGCTAATTTTATATAGGTAATCTCATCTATGCCAACGGGTGGTGGTCTTGGTAAATAAGTTATAAATTTTGTTCGAGAAGTTCTCCAAATGTCTGTGGTGATATGTGATGAACTTGAACGTAACCAATTTCTAAATTGCTTACATACACCAATAAGCGCGAAAAGAGAGTTTGGTGATAAATGATAACATATTTCTATAAAAATATCAAGAGGCATATCACTGAGAGATGCTGGTGCACGTTCTATAAGTATCGGATTGTTGGAATCCTTTTTAGTTGGAGATTCGACCTCTTCAGGAACAACAGTTACATATAGAGAATTATCCAAAAGGCATCTTTCACCTTTATTTTCTATTTTTTCAAGAATATCATTTTCTTGTGACATGACATTTGAAACTGATTGTGTCGTTTGCGAAGTTTCTTCTATTTTCTGTATATCATGTGAAATATTTTCAGAGGATTCGATATCACAAGATCTTTCTGGAGATACTGCTGGAAAACTCACAACACCATCATATCCGTTTTGCTGTTCTACCGCCGGATAAAATTCGGAACATGTATCAATTTCGTTATCCAAGTTTTGTGATTCGATGCATTGACTTGGTAACGTTGAAGAACATAAAATTTCTTGAGGACAATTATTTTTGACAGACCCTATTTCATCATATAAAATTTCTTGACATGAATTATTTTGACTAATTGTTGATGGTTCAACTTCTTTTATAGAATTTATCACAGGAGATTCGTGCAAAATATCCGTAGATTCAATTTTTTGTACATTATCAATGGATATGCATCGTTGTGAACATTGTTCACTATCTGGTAAAGATATTGTAATCTTTCCATCCGTTGAGGATGGCTCAACTTCATATTGAGTGTGCGCATAAGATGACCAAGATCGAGTCCATGACGTAAGATTATTAAATATGTATTGATCTATTGAATATGATTGTGTATTTATAGTAGGAAACAGAGTGCCAGATACAAGTTGTTTACGATTTATATCTGGATTCGTTTCCCAGTTAGATAAGATCAAGTGAAGTTCAAAAAATGGAAATGCTAAATGAAAAACTATAGAGGCAGATTGCTTTGTCACAAAAGAATGCCTAAAAATCGTGACAGTAGTCGTTTCCATGATTCACGAAATACGTCTCAAATAAAAAATAATCGATGGCGCAGCAAACCTAGTTTTTAATCAAATATGAACAGAAAGAAAAGACAATATCGGATGAAATGTCAAACTTATATGGTTAGAAAAGTTTATCAGGTTATGTTACAACGAAAAAAGGAAAGTAGAAAAGTTGGAATAAATAATGTCGGCGGTAAGAACAGCTAAGTAAGTAACAGATACATGATCCTTTGATCAATTATAAAATAATTTCAAGAGAAGGGGGTCAATATGCGAAATTCTGTGAGAATATTCGGTGGTGTATCATTAGTGATACATAAAAATGCTCTGAAGATACTTTTGAAAACATCCAATCAGATTTCTATTTTTATTGGTAAATCACGTGTTAGATTATAAGCGACCAATTAAATGGAATACTGCATTAATTGCCTAGCTGTTTAAGACAAACAAACAAACCTGCCTTAACATTTAGCTTATATTTTTTGCTTGTGTAATAAGCTTATTTATTATTATTGATGCTAATCGCGATTGAGTAATTTTCAAAAATAGAGATACAACTATATTTTAGTTATAAAAAAAATTTTATTGGTAATTTTTGCAACAAATTGACGACGAACACCCAAAATAGGTGCTTAAACATACATATACGGTACGGCATAATGTAAATAATGCACGTAAATCAATGCAGGTTTACCGAGAACCAATTGTCTTCAAAGTGCGTGATCCATGAGATTACACTAATAGATTTTCTTCCCTTACATTTTTGGACATTTCTAGGATGCACCATTTTTCTGCATATTATTTATTGTATGCCTTATAAAGTTTCTTTTCAGTGAATTTTCATAATGTATTTTGCTTAATATTGCACTATACCTGCATGTTAGTCTGATTGGACACAACTTTTAATATTGTTCATCGTGACTTACGAACAATTTCAGGGTATCTATATACTTTCTGCTAGTGTTTTCTATACCGTATAGATGTGGTTTGTTTTTTATTGATCAGGGCTGTTTACTTGTTTTTATTAACATGAAATCTAGATTTTAAACGGTTCCTTGATCTGTATGCAATAAAGTAGTTTCTGCAGCATGACGAGTCGTCAATACTACAATTCTGTGTTAAGATCTCGTAAATATTGTTGACTTTTGTCACATATTTAGAAATGAGTTCTAAATTAGTGTTGCATAATATCTTTTTCTTCTACAAAACATCAAAAGTACGTACTTTGAATATACTTATTGATAGTCAAGTTGTCACTTGCAGCTCTGTTTTTTTGCTTATCGTAAATGCATATAAATTACTAAGTGACCCTTATGTTTGTATGATAGCATGCAATATCCCCGAGATTTAATATATGTAATATTAAACATCCTGCTATAAAAATTTCCAATCCTGAATATGATATAACCTTTGCAATTTCCGCTAAGTATTCACAGAAATTAAATTGTTTCATAACATCGACTAATAAAATCACTCATATTACATATACAAAAATTTTCCATGTACTATACTTAATATCCAAAAAAAATTTGTCTTGCAAAATTTTGGTATAAGCTATGCTCTATCTTTAGTTCCAACCTTGGTTTTATCCATTACTGTAAGGGTTTACTTTAAAAATGATTTTAATTTTGAGTTAATAATTTATAGATTATTTTTGACGGATTAGACCTCTAGCCCTGGCATGGCCCTGAACCCACTCCCCACACTCCTTCCAGTTCAGGTAAGTCTCTTGACCATGTTTATAATTTTCTCTACCTCATTATCCACAAGTTTACCCTTTTGGGGTCTAACCTCTAAAAAATAAGATTCCGAATATTCATTCGTTCAATTAGTTTACTATTTTTAAATATTCGTCAAAAAATGAATAAAACCCCCGAATATAAAGGATACTCATTGAATACTGTACTAGTTTCACAGTATTATGCCCTCTGATTGGTGAATCAGCTTTTATTTGGGTCATTTTCTAATTCACTTTGAAGTTTGACAAGATTCTGCCCGAAAAACCAAGGGTAGAATACTTGCTACGTATTATTTATAGATCTACTTTAATGAGGGACATCACGCGGAGTAATATTCTTTCAAGGTCACTTTCATGTCGATATAACTACCAATTGGTAGTCATAATGATCGTTTACGTCTCGCTGTCAAAGAAAACTTGACAAATTAAGATTTCAAGCTACCTCAATAATAGATAAGCAAAACGTGAGTAAGTTTTGCGGATTCGATTCAAAAACGCTTTACATTTAATTTTCTTTGATTTTCTAATCGTTTCTTGTTAGTTAATAGGCGCTTTTGATGCACAAAAATAATTTAAAATGAGTTACAAAAAATTTTGGGTGCTATAACATTTACTTGAAAATATATAAGAAATTTGAAAAAAATTTGCGAAACTATCTGCTTATTTCATTTAATATATTTTAATATAAGCTATCATCTAATGTATTATTATTATGTTTCAAAATTAGTAATTGTTTAGACATCGAATAGTTTTATAAGCTATCATATTATTTGTGTTTTTTAAAAAGTTGCACACCGAGGTCGGTATGGCAAAATATTGCCCGAAAAGCTTACTTATTATAGGAAAGAAATTTTATCAATGAAAAAGGTTAGACGTATAAAGAATTTTAAATAGGAAAAGGGTACTATCAAAGATTGTGAGTAATATAATTTCTTTTTACATAAATTTTTATTTTCTTCAATTACTAACAGTAACTTGACAACTCATATAAATAAAGTCGAAAATTTTAAAAACATCTTTTTAAAATCCGATCAAATTTTTTCTCTATCGGTTTTGTGAATTTGTTTTTTTTTCTTTTGATTTTTAAAAGTGAAATTTTGCCTCAGTTTTCTTTATTGATTGATTTATTGTTATGTAGGAATATATATTACAGTTATTTTATATAAACTATTTATGAAAACAGAAACTTTAGATACTTTAACTATGGTCCAAACCTTGCTAAGAAGAGTCAAGACCTCACCTAGTCAATGATTATAATATATTGGTCATCTCATTAAGCGTGATACACCAACCTGATACATTTGAATAAAAATGTAATTACATAAATTTACATATTAACTTATAATTAAATAAATATATTTAATATTTGAAGATTTATAAAATATATTTATAAAAAAAAATTAAATTAATTTTTGATTATATATTATTTAAAAAAATCTCAAAGTTGGTTGTTTTTTTAAAAAAAATTAAAAAATTGAAAATTTTTGATATATTTATAGATTAACCAATTACAATTAAGTATTTTTTTGTATTACTACACAAGTATTTTGGTATAACCTTGTTGTATAAATCTGCAAATTTCAACTATAATTATTATGTAGAAAAAAATTCTAAGAAAAAGAAAATCACCTATTTAAATTAGTTTTACTATATAAAAAATTAGTAATTTTATATAGTAAAATTAATAACACTTATATATAAATAAATTAATAATTGGGAGTTGAGCTCTATAGCTTAATTGTTAAGCTGCCAACTCTCCACAAACGAAGTCAATAGTTTGAGTTGGGCTGAAGACAAAATCTAAGGATTTTAACTCTGTAATCTAATATAGAAGTCAAATCAGATGTAAAGCCCTGTGGTAAGTCTCAAGGTAAAGTATAAGGATGAATTAGGAATTCCTAGAAGGAGATAGACTCTGCAAAGAGAAGGCACTATGTGTGACAGTGGCATTACAGAAGGTTCTAACTACTAAAAAGTGTTGAACAGATAAGTTCTATTGAGATGAGACAGTACCAACATCTCTGTATTTAACTTACAAAATACTTGATTAAAAAAGTAATACTAATGTAGTTAAAACTGGAATAGTGAATGAAGTGGTGCATGCAAAGAAGATCTGTAATAAAGAATTGGTCTAACCAAAATTAGAACATCTTAGACAGATATTATAAACTCTTAAAAAGCAAGACAATAGTCATATATCACAACTCATTGATGATTACTATATTTGTACATAATAAGTCAAAGTTCCAGATCCTCTTGCAATACCAAATTGGAAGTACAATAGTACAACAACTATGAGAATACACAAAAAAGAGTACATGGTAACTGCAGAAAATAATCCAGAATCTTGATAAATCTAGTTATATCAATCATTATCAATATATAGAGAGTTGTATACACCAAATTGGTAACAAGAAGAATAAGAAACTGCAGAGTTAACTAATTTAGAAGAAGTGATAGGTTACTGCAGAAAGTAGATAGTGAGACTATGACAGGTAGAATTAGAAAATATAGTATTACAAGGTGGCTACAACTTTATCTTAATTAGTAACAATAGTTGAAACATTATAGTACTAGTCTTAATTTAGAAAAATGTAGATATAATGTTATATTAGATGTCTATATAGTAATATAGTAGTACAAATAAAATGTAATAACTCTAATATATTAATCCAGTATTAATTAAATAAAATATTATGATTGACATTATAAAAAAAAATTAATTAATAATTATATAAAAATTTTTTAAAATTTAAAAATTTTATTTATATTTATATATATAAAATAAATTACTTAATATATATTTTATATTTATATAATTTAAAAATATATTAATTATTAATTTTATAATGATATTCAACTAGTCTCTTTTGGGACTAGGGTTTTTATTCAGTAGTTAAGATATAGAAACTCATGATCAAAGCCTCAAAAAAGTTATCTTATATTAGAAAATACAACTAGCTATACATATATTTTTGGTATCTAATTTAAGTAATACACTGATGATTCTATACTAGCTATAATACCTGCAACCCAACTAGGAGCATTGCTTATTTAAACTCTTTGTATAACAATCTTTATTATGTTACTAAATTATCTCTAGTATATATATTAGTTAAGAAAGTTTAAATACTTTTACTCATATTTTTAGAATTCTATATCTTATTTCATGTAGTATATTCTTAGAAGCATCATTACTAGAGTCTTCCATGTCCTATATATAGCTGACCTAGTTTTATGTAATATGCTATAGTTATCTAATACTTGTAATTACAAAATTTACTTGTTTAACTACTATATTATACTATTTCTATTCTTGTAAAGTTTATCTAAACTCTGGTATTTATCTTTCTGACTTCTTGTTTTTATCTTTCTATTATCCAACTCAGAATCCAACAGACTTTCTGAACTTTTAATTTAAATGATCCAGTCAATATACTTTTGGTATCTTTTTCTTCTAACAATTCTGGCAGTCTAGTTGATCATATGCTTTTCTACATATCTGTTCATTTGGTTGCATATTTGTCTATTCCTTATTGAGGTTTTTTGAGTTTCTATTAGTCTAACAATATCATCTAAGATTTATGTTATCCTTTTATTTAGAAATTTCTAAGTAGAATTCTGTCTCTTTAGTTTTTTGGTCTTTTATATCTAATGGTCTTGTTATGAGTTTATACTGAATTCTTATACAACATCAGTTATTAATATTTCTCTATGAATATATAATGTTACAAATATCTAAATTCAACTAATTGACAAAAAACAATTTTTTTATAACACTGATTAATTTTCAAATTTTGTTATAAGTGAGATTTGAACTTTAGACCTGTTACTTAGAGGATGACAACCCAACTACTATACTAGGATCACCATTCTTTTTAATTATTAATTTTATTTATTTTTTTTTTTTTAGTGTTAAGGTAAGGCCTTGTTTATATTTTTATTAGTAATTTTAATTATATATATTAATATACTACATATTAAGATATACTAAGATTGTATAAACAAAATAAAAACTATATACAAGAATTAAAGCTCAGACTATTTTATTTGTAATCTAAACTAACTAGAGTAATCAAAGCCCATCTAGATTTGTTATACTTATACAAATATAAGTGGGTTTGATCTAAATTGTATAAGTACTTTATAAGAAATCTATAAAGTATAGATAATATGTAATTTGTTTAATATAAATATAAGAAGTTGTTAGTTATTTGTATAAATATGTTAATTTTAAGTAGAATATAGGAAAAAAAAATTGTAGTTAATATAATAATTATATTATAAAAATAAATTTAAGTTTATTAATTATTTAAAATTGAGTTTCAAAAAATTTTGTAAAGATAGTACTAGTTAAGGATCTAAAAAAAAAAGAGAATTTGATATTTCTAGTACTTTAAATTAAGAAAAAAAGAGATCTGTAGAAATTTTTGGTATATTAAGTTTTTTTGAGATATATTGCATTGCTTGTAGTAAATAAGATTAGTAGTATTTAAATTAAAGTTTAGAAATAGAGATATTAGAGAATTATATAATATCAAAATATGCTATTATTTGGGCAAAAATATGTAGATCAGTGGTTTTAGTAAAGGTATTTTGAAAAGTATTTTTAAGATTAGAGTTATTGATATTATCATTTTTAGTTGCCAGATTTAAATAGTATTTAATATAAGTGTAATAAAAAAAGGATTTATGTTTGGAATTTATAGATATACTATTAAGTTGAATAAATTGTTATTCAACAGTTTGAGCAAGTTTTTAAGAGTTTTAAATAGAAGAGATTTGATAAAAGTTGTAGCTGAGGATTGGTTTTGTTTAAAAATAGAAAAATCTAGGTTTGGATAAATATAGTTAGAAGAAATAGAAGAGAATTTAAAAGAATTTTGAAAATAAAAGAAAGACTTAACATAACTTTAATAAATTAGCTTATTAACAAAGTAGGAGACAAAATAATCTCTTGGCATCAACTTAAATTATTAAGAAAAGAATCAAGCAAAGGTAGAACAGCCAACTGGTTTAAAAAAATTAAAGAAATGATATTAGAAGACAAAAATAATAGACAATTAAAATCTAAATATATATTACCAAATGAAAACAGAAAAGCACTCCAAACAACACTTGATAGTTGCTTAAAAGACAACAAAAAAAGAAAAGCATAGTGCTAAAATCATTAAAAGAAAAAGAAATTAATAACTTGTTAATAAGAAAAGTAGTTATAAACATACCAAAAAAAGTACTTAAAGAACATTAAATGACCAAATCAGTCAAAAGCAAAACAAACCAAGTTCTTAAAATATATAAAGAATGAAGTCTTGATCATATAGAAAAACTAAAAAGTTGTAAAAAATAGAGTTACAGAAAAGAAGTTCAAGGTTTGCTATCAAGATTTATCAGAAAAGATGAAAACTCACTACTTATAATAAACAAAAAAATAATACATAGCCAGTAGCAAAAAAGCAAAACTAAAATAAATGAGTTAGAAGCACAGCTCAAAGATACAATATGTCATGATTTAGATATAGAATTGATCAAAAAACAGCAGCTAAGCAAAGAGATAAAAGAACTTCTTATTTTCAAGAATTAAAAAAACTAATTAAATCCAAATAAAGAACTTATTTTCTATACAGATGGTTCTTTCAAAAAAGCAGCAACAAACAATGTTCCAGATATTAACTATATAGGAGCAAGCTGGATACAAGTTGATACAGAAAAAGGAAAAGTAATTGAGAAGGTGTTATAGATGCCCAAAATTGACCCTCATCAACAAAATCAGAACTACTAGTAATTTGGTTAGTAATCTTAATAGCATCAAAAAAAAGAAGAATTAAGATCTATACAGATAGTGCAGCAGCAATATAAGGTTTTAAAAGAGAAAAATAGCTAAAAAGAAGCAGACAATAGATCAAAAAAAAGAACTATAATTTGAAAAAAAAGTATAATAGAGTTACTTGAATTAAAAGAGATAGAGTTAGAATTAGTTAAAGTTAAAAACATAGTGATAACAAATAGAATACTAAAGTAGATAAAATAGCAAAAGAAGAAAGTAGTATAAAAAATAGAAATAAGATCATAGTAATGCCATTATCTAGTTTAAACATATCACTTTGCTAGAAAAAAAACAATTGTAGAAGAGTCAACAAGACAATTTGTTAAAGACATCTTAGATTTTAAAATTGGTTCAGAATAGTGATTTACATTAACCATTCAAAAATTAGAACTAAATGAAGAAAAAAAAGAGCATGACTGATCACTACTATGAAAAAAAGTTAGAAATCAAAATGGAGTCAGATGTATAAGTATGAAGAAAAATAAAAAAATTGCAACTCTAATCAAATGTGTTAACAAAAAACTACCAATACTGAAAACTTTAACAAAAAGACATTCAAATATATACAAAATGCCATATTGTATTTTATGTAATAAAGACCAAGAAGAAGACTAAGAAAACTTAGCTATATATAAAGGTCATGAAAAAGGTTGGGCTATTACAGAAAACTTAGCTATCAATTTGGTCTAAATAGTGCTCTTAGAAGAAACTCAGAAGAAAACAAGCAAATTAGAACTAGTGAAAATCTTATAAGAAAATTCAGCAGAAAGAAAAAAAGAA
This sequence comes from Cetraspora pellucida, assembly GCA_910591915.1. Lineage (NCBI taxonomy): Eukaryota > Fungi > Glomeromycota > Glomeromycetes > Diversisporales > Gigasporaceae > Cetraspora > Cetraspora pellucida. The sequence continues at coordinate 23,003 of CAJVQA010001785.1, forward strand.
TGTAGATCCAAAAGCATAAAAGGGCTAATCCAAAAAAAGCCAAAATAATAATACAAAGCCTTATTCAAATCTTCAAAAAAGCTAAAGAGTTTATAACAATATAGACAAATACAGTATAGAATAGTTTCTTTGAAAATATATAGAAAAAACACTATAAAGCAGTTACTAACTAGGAAAAGGCAAATGGAATTAGCTCTGCAGACAAAAAAAAGAAAAAAGGCATTTCAAAAAGTGATACAGTAAGAAATCAACAAAAGAAGTAGATGAAGAAGGATCAAGGCTGAGCTGTAAAAGAAAAAAAAAAAAAAAAAAGAGAAAAAAATACAAAGTTCTTGGTTAGGTTCAGTCAGAAATTATATAAAAAAAAATAAGACCATTCTTTTATAGTTCTAATGGCTAACTTGATATAGCCTTCTGGCCAAATTAACATCTAGCTAGTATGGCAAACTGCTCCTAGGCACTCATAGAAGTAGCCAAGAGATGTTAAGCCAAAATTTAAGCCAACTTTGTACAAAATTATGTATATAAGACTCTTAATAAAGATGATTGGCAAGGCTGCCAAAGTTTTAAAAAAATATATATATAATATTAGATATATTTATTAAATAAGTCAAGCAATATAAAGTGTTTAACTACTTGAACCAAGAGCATATATATATATTATTTATTAAACAAATAAGAAGACCAAGTAAAATCTTTAATATACATATAGTAAATATGATAATATAGTCTAATTAGTAGTATAGTTCAAGAGTAATAATGTATAAAAACATGCTATTAGTAAAGTATAATAATTAAGAGATAGATTAGAATTGCTTTAACTTAAAAAAAACTGTATATTTGTTAATAATAAAATTTGGTTAGTCTTATTCATATATTGAAAGAATTTTCAACTTAATTTGATAAGTCAATAAAGACATAAATTTTTTTTTTTTTTTTTAAATATTAAGGTGAGTACTTGTGACCCAGAATTTTATTAATAGTACATTCAGCTAATGGTTGCATTACAACTACAGGGGGCAATCATGGAAAGAGTATACAACTAGCCACTTATACAACTTTAGTCATTGTCTAATTTAAGTAGTCCGCCCGAAGGTTCTACACTAGCTGCCAT